>CAUYQU010037808.1:0-115084 GCA_963574635.1 Cheracebus regulus
AAACACAATTATTGGCATAAAAGAGGTTTTTAATACCCATTTTTAGACTGTATTCTAGCCTGGGCAATAAAACAAGAATCCCATTCTCTCTCCCTCTTTCTCTTCCTCTTTCTTTCTCTCTTTCATTCTTTTTTTTTCTTTTTGCTGTTTCTTTCTTTCTCCTTTTCTCTCTTTTTCTAAAATATCTTCCTCTTTCTTTCTTTCTTTCATTTTTTTCTTTCTTTTGCTGTTTCTTTCTTTCTCCTTTTCTCTCTTTTTCTAAAATCTCTTCCTCTTTCTTTCTCTTTCATTCTTTTTATTCTAAAAAAAAAAAGAAAGAAAATCAGAATTAAGTACAGAGGGATATATCTGTTTACATTTTGAGATTTGAATGCAATAAATATAATGTAATGATTAAGTAGTTGAATATATAATGTTACTGTACAATCATCATGCTCAGTTTAATTGGATCTAGTGTCGTGGAAACTCTTATTGAGAATTGAAAGTATAAATCTCAAAAATGTTATCTGAGGGGGCAGCTCTAAATGGCAATCTAAACACAAAGGCTGAAAATTATAGGGATCATATTTCTGTCCACTTTATAAAGTCATACTTTAGAATGAGACCACTCACCAAAAACTGTGGCATATGGAAGATCATTAGATCGATAACTTCCTATATGAATTAGCATGACCAAAGATTTCTACATTCTATTTATACATCATCTCACTCACCATCATTTCTGATATATGTTTTCTCCTCCAACATATTTAGCATTTTAGGCATTGTGAATAACTTGATTTCAGTGGTTCCTGATACTCAAATTTTTTCCATAGGAGCTGAGACTTAAAACTACACCATTTTTGGAACTATCTTATTCAAGAGAATTTTTTTTTTTTTAATTAGAAAAAGTTTTTAAATGGTGCTGACATTTATAGTGAGCTGCTAGTTGGGATTTTTCCTTTGATTTGCCATAGATGCATGTTCATTTCATAATGAGTAAAAAGTGAAAGATCAGTACCTACAATTTTCTTCTGAATTATTATTTTTCTGCATAGTATTTATATGGCAAATATAGTGATTTTAGTTAAATATATAACTTGAAAGAATATGTCTTAAACATCTAGATGTGTTTATAAAATATACTTGATGACTGATGCTTGGTCAAATTTAGTATCAAAATGGGGAATTCAATCACAGGAAAATACTATTATACATTTACCAAAAGAAAGCTCTTCTAAATCATAGACTCATTCAAATTTGAAAATAACCTTGGAAGCTAATGCAGCTTGCCAACCTGATATAGAAATTACCTCTAAATTCTAAAACATCCTGACATGCAATTTTTTTTTCAGTTTCTAAATTGGTGTTTTCAGTGGTTAAGAATCACTATCTCCATGTTTGAACAGTTCTAATAGAAAATCTTTCCTAATACTGAAAACAACTCTGCCTTCCTGTAATAACTTCAGCCCTTGGTCTTAGGTTGCTCTTTTCACATGCCAGTCATTTAAGTGTTTGAACCAGTACCATGTCTTCCATTCCTCCAAAATCAAGGCCTCATTTTTATTTTTGTTCAAATGCCTGGCACTTTAACATCTCCCACAATAGCTGGTGTTATATATCTCCTTGTCCAGTTATCTCAGGACAAGCTGTGCTACCTAGCTCTATTGCTTTTAGGGTAGATTGAGCCTGACCAGTGTCACAGAATCTGTTTCATGTATGGTCCTTGCCTCCCTGTCTATTCTCAGTGTGCTGGATAATTCAGACATGTCATTCCCTCATTTAGCTCTTTAAGTATTATATATCCTATTTGGACTACAGCCCTGCTGTGTCTTCCTTCTCCTACTCATGCCCATTAACATAATCACAACCATATTTTCTGGGAGAGGAATTATGAAGCCAAATTTTAGTAAGTCAAACAATTTGTCTTTAGATATGGTTTGAAGACTTTTCAAAACATTAAAGAAAACTCCAGAAAGTATACAAAGAATAGAAACCAAACACATCTTTGGTGGTGAAGGAGAGGACAATTTGCTCACAAATCAATATTGACCAGCCTTATAATAATAACAATATAAATTTGGAGATTCATCTGTGCAGTTAGTTCATTTGGATAGAGCATAATATTTTTATAAAACAATGCCATAATTAAATAAGTCTACGAGTCAGATAGTTTTGTTCATTTCACTAACTTTGACATTCCCAACGATAAAGGTCTAACTAGCTCAACAAATTATGCTGTCGGTCTCAAGGGTAACAAGATTGCTGAAATAACTCAGAGTATAGTCTTCTGCTAATGAGTATCATATTGTAGCATAAATATTTCTTTATATGTCTGTCTGCCTCATTTAACTGGAAACTTTTAGGGATAGGGACATATCTTCAGCATTTCTGGGCCCAGCAGTTGGCAGAGTGCCTGTAATATAATAAAGCTTCCAATAAACTGATATTAGATCGAGCCAACATGTGAAGCAAGATACATTTTAGTCGTTGTGTCTGAATCAATTTGGTATATCTGTATATTTTTTGACTTATTTTCACATGCAAAGGAAATTATTTTGATTTATGTTAGGATTTTACATTTTAGAATGTTACCACATTGTACTTTAATTTATTAATATATGTGTTAATTCTTTTTGTAATATTAATCTTGCTTATGTTCAAAGTCTCTGGAAAAATTGTAGGTAGTTTATGCAACTTTAGTTTCTGTAGTACAATAAATGGAAAAGTCAATCAAAAGCATTTTTTTAGAGTGAAATTGCATTATACAAGTGCACTGCCCACCTTTGGAGAGCATGTATATATTATAGTTGACTATATAGTTGGATCTTGAAAGTGAAATTATAGATTCAAAGTCATTATTCACTTAATTTTTTAATGCTTGGGGAGTATTTGTTTTCAGTTAATTCTCATATTTAATTCTGTGTTTCTTTTCAAAGGCAGTAATGGATAAAACAATGACTACAAATTTCCTATTTATCCTACAAGAGATTAGCATCAATGACCTTTTTCCCGTTTAGGCAGAAGAACAGTGCCCAAAGCTATTTACATTGCACTCATAACTTACTTCATTTCTCTGTTAGTGGAATGTGGGGTTTTGCATATGCTATGAGAACTAAAATTAGCATTTTTGAGGTCCATGTTAACCATATTAACATGTTTTTCAAATGTATTGAAAAACATTTCAATTCTATAAAATAATTAAAAATGTATCTCAGAAAAAATATATATTGTCTGTATTTATTGTTATTACAAATAAAAGAGTTGGAGAAATGTCAATGCCAGGATTCTCATTTTCTTGCGTCTCCTTTCCAAGGTTTCTGGGTTTCTGAGTGGCTTTAATGGTCTCAGGAATACTAAGAGTATGGTGGTGAAGGTAGAGGATTATCAAAATGGGCTTCTGTAGCTGGGATGTGTCCAGCAACACAGATTTCAAGGTGGAAAACTAAGATTGAAATGAATAGAGTGACAACCAGTCTTCAGGTAAGTCATAGGTGGAGAGAGATCTCCAGGTCCTGACTGAGCTAAGAACAGACCAAATGTCCATGGGCCACAGATGACTGCAGCAGAAGCTAGCCAAATCTGCAGGGACAGGGACTTCCCAACTCTGCCTCACTGGACACCAGGCACACCAGTTAGCCGCCAGGGTGTGAACCTATCTACTTCATATACTCAGATGCTAATGGGAGGAGCTAGTGAAGGAGTCAAAGTCTGAGAGACTAAGTAGTACCTCAAAAGGGCTTTTAATATGTCTGCATTGGATAGATGTTCTCTTAATTCCAGTTCCTATAATTTTTTATTATTTCTGGACAGGGCCATTTTCTATCATGTGTCTGATTTTCCTCTGTGATAAGCTGTGATTTCTAAGTCATATTGTCTCAAATCCTTCTTGCAGACTAGGCCAAGGTTGCAATGCATTTCCTCCTTGGGAACCCAACCCTTGAAAAGTGAACTCTGTCCCCATTTCACATGACTGCATAAGGCCACTTGCCTTCTCCAAATTTCCAAAGAGCTCTGGTGCTTATTGTCAGTTCTTGTTCCAAAAGTATTGTTCCAGACTTCTTTCCTTACTACCTCTAATCTTCTATACGCCTCTAACTTTCTGCAGGTCACTTTGCTTTCAAATGTAGACCCATTCCTTCTTTTAAATCCCCCAGGAAGAAGCCTTTATCAGAGTTTATTTTAAAACTTAAGAATATCATAGGGAATTGGCCTGCCAGGTTGCTGGAGATGTCCTCCTCAAAATGAACCAGGAGCAGTGAGGAACAAACCTCTCCAACACTGAACTGAGGAAGGAAATGGTTTTTTATTTGGCCAGGAGCTGCAGGGGGCTACAGCCTCATTCACTGAGCTTCCCGAGCTGCAGCTTCTCCCCCCTTTTATAGGCTTACAACACTAAAGGGGAAACTGAGGTGGAACTATGCTATTGTCCATTTGCTGGACGTCTGACCTTACAATCTTTTGGCTTCATTGGTTTGCTAATTCATATGCAGCATGAGCAGGGACCAGCAGGGGAGGGTGCTTACAGAGACAAGACAAAGCCAACAAGCTGTTTGTTGGCAGAGGTGTTTCCAGGAGGGAGCCTGGTCTGGGGAGACATGGGGCCGTGAGCTAGTGCCGGGCTCCAGCCGGCAGGGATAACATTCATTTGCAGTGCTTTCAAGGTTAACAGATAGCAGATATGCTGGAAACTAAAAGGGGAGTTATTTCCCCAGCTCTTTGGTATTTTATTTTATTTTTTTCTTCTTCACCCTCCTTCCCACCTGGAAGGTTGGGGAGGGAGGAGGTGAAATAGAAGGAAGCAAGGGGGTCTCCCCTCTCAAAATCAAGGTCTCTTCTCTCAGTTAACATTTTAATACTCACAGGCCCTGATCGAAGCTTTCCTTTTAAGTCATTAAGCAGAATGGTTAATCATTGCGGTCTGATGCATTAGCATTTGAAGTACTTTCCTGAAATTCTGAACCTGTCTGAATTAGTCCCTTTCCTCCCACTCAGTAGAAAAAAGGACAGAAGCCCCTCGATGACAAATCTCAATCTCCATTCTTACAGAAAATAACTTGCAAAAAGCATTTAAAATAACAGTTTGCTCCCTTTCCAATCAACAAGAATTACATAATATTGGGCTACAGGCTCTTATCCATTTAGAACGTAAGTAACAAAATATGTTTCATTGAAAACTATTTGTAATTAGCTAGTATACAGATTTTAATTGATTTCTATGTATATTTTCCAGTGAAAATAACTCTAAAAATGTAATATTCTTTTCATTATGGATCTTAAAAGTTTCAAAATGTTTACAAAGTGTTTTGAGGTTTTTGAAATAAATACAGAATATTGAATTTTGAGGCAATGTGGCACTAGACCAGTCTCCATAATGAACATTAATTATTTAAAACCGAAGATTTTATTACCACTTTTTATAAAACCCATGCATCCAGAATATAGTTGCTTTGTGCTTATTAAATTTTATAATTTTAAAGATTTTTCTAAAGCTTAATGAGCCTAAACCTAAGACAGCCAACTTAATAATATTCATATAAAACTTAAGAAATTTTTGGGAGCTATCTTAAAATATAATTTAGGCATAAATATTAAATACATTATCCTAGTATTTAAAGTGTTAGATTTTGCCACACCTGATGATAAATATTTTTGCATTTCTTCTAAGTTTAGGGCTTGTTTAACTTGATTTTGCTCTGGTGGTAATTAGTGAATCTTCCATGGGAAGTTAATTATCCTTTCCTAACCCTGACCAAAATGTGTGCTGTAAAATGAGTTTAATTTTTTTAATCAAGAAAAGCCTTTCCCTGTGGGCTTTTCAGATTTAAAAATCCAATTAGCCTTAATGTTTTTCCTTTTAGAGATTAACCACCCTTTTATGTTATGAAACATTAATTGGAATTCAAACTATTTATAGTTCCTTTTAAAACAAGCTTTTAACAAATCAGTAAATTTTGTGTTTCTTTTACAAACTGTATTCACCTTTTGAATTCAGTATTCTTGAAGGAGTTAAAATATTACCACAGTATTCTTCCATTTAATTTCTTTTACAAGAACAAATTAATATGCACCCTTGTTTCTAAGAATTTTCACAAAGAAAACTATTCAATAGTTTAAAACAAAGCATCTACATTTCTTCCATTCATAAAGAAATATTGAAGCTCCAACCAATACTTTTGTGAATGTCTATTATGCATGCACAGTGTTAGGCAGTGCTCCTCAGGCTTGCTTCAAAAATAAATCATCTAGGACAGGCACGGTGGCTCAAGCCTGCAATCCCAATCCTTTGGGAGGCCATCTTGGGATGATTGCTTGAGGCCAGGCATTCGAGACTAGCCTGGGCAACATAGCAAGATCCCATTTCTACAGAAACAAAATGTTAAAAAGAATTAGCTGGGCATCATGATTCACACCTGACGTACTAGCTACTCAGGAGGCTGAGGCAGGAGGATCACTTGGTCCCAGGAGTTCAAGGTTATAGAGAGTTCTGATTGTGCCACTGCACTCCAGCCTAGGTGACAGAGTCAGACCAGGTCTCCAAATTAAAAAAATAATAATAATGGCCAGGCACAGTGGGTGGCTCACTCCTGATATCTCAGCGCTTTGGGAGGCCGAGGTGGGGGGCATAGCTTGAGCCCAAGAATTTGAGATTAGCCTGGGCATCATAGTGAGACCGCCATCTCTACAAAAATTTTAAGTCAATCAATCAATCTTTTGGGGGAAGGGGTGCCTGCTGAAAGTACCAAATGCAGGACCTCACTCTTGGAGATTTTGATTTAGTAAGTTCTAGATTTGGGTCCTGGGAATCCATATTTTTAACAAGCACTGCAAATAATTCTTTTTGGTGGGCAAGGTGGCCAACATACTGGGCTAAAGGTTGAGAAACTAGCTCTGAATCAGACAAACCTGGATTTGAATCTCAGTTCCATCATAGAGATTGTTTTATAAGCTGTATAAGTCTGATTACTTAAAGATCCTGTGCCCTGGTTTCCTTATCAATAAAACTGAATGAGAGAATTGAAGCACCCACAAAAGGGTGTTATGAGAATTAAATAAAATAATGCATGTGAAATGCTTAGCAAATGGAAAATGTTCAGTAAATATTTTGTCTCCTTTGTCTCTTTTTCCTTCATTTCAACAGAAGCCATCTTCCCCTGTCGCAAATGCTATCACAGTCTTTCATTCTCCAATTAGGGATGAAATTTTAAATTTGAAAAGCACCCAGGTCTGCCTTGGTAAAGAAATTGTTTTGACAAAGAAAAACGTTGTCTAAGGCACAGTTTAGTTTTGACTTAGTTCGAAACGTTCCCTCTTAGACTCAACCATGAGTTTCTCATTTATTAATTCATTCACTCAACAACCATTTCCTGAGCTCCTAATGTGTGTTGTCACTATAGTAAGCTTGGGATTATTATGGCAAGAAAACCAGTGTGTTCCCTATTTTTGACTCATGGAGCATCCTGCTGTTTCTGTGAATCTCTTGATTCTGACTGGCTTCTATTGCTAACACCTTCAATTTGGCCCCATTTTTGTTTTCTATGCTCTCCCAGGACCTTAAGCCTTGAAAAGTTTCCTACCTTCCACATCTTCTCTGCCCAGATGAATATTCCCCTTTGATCCTCAACTCACAGGTCTCAAGATCAACAGGGGCTCCTGTGACTGATGACAGCCACAGCATGAAGCTCAGCTCTCCTGCTCACCCATGAGTAGAGGAGTCAGGCAATCGGTTTACAGAGCCTAGAGTGGTCATTAAATGGGTGAGAGATCTTAGCGGCCTCCAAGAAATTTTTAATCTATTAAATAACTTATTTTCACAAAGTGCAATGCAGAAGAATGTATACATTTTTGAATGAGCAAAATCCAAAAGTTTTTTTTCCTCAGTAATCTCCTACCCTGGTACATGCACTCAGCCCTATATAATGTTTTATGTTGGTAAGCTGTCATATATCATGCAGAGGATTACTTTAATATTTTTTCACCTTTTAAACTGAACGAGAATACCGTTTCTCATTTGTTTCACCATCATATATCCTCACCAAAATAATATCAGACTTGAAAGCATGCATAAGTCAGCTTATGAATATTATATATAAAAATAAGAATAGTCAATCATGAAAAAGTCCACTTGGATACAAGGATCCCTCTCATTAATAATTTAATATTTCTCCTTAATCCTGAAAATGTAATTAATGTAGCACCAGGAGAGTAAAAGAAAGCAGAGGCAAGTAGTCAAGTAGTGAAAATGCCATGTGACCAGGAATATTGAAGGAATGTATACAATGCAGAGTCAGGAATTCAGTAACAAAGGGGAGGCTGAAGGAGAGAAATTAGTGATTCCACAAGAGGAGTCAGATCAATAGATGCTGTAGACTCTCACTCCTCAGCCCTGGTCTGCTCAGCTAATGTCCCTGGCCTTAAGTAGGCTACATTTACATATACTCAGAGTTATGACAATCTGTGTCTTTGAGAAGAAAAAGGTGGGAGGCTATGTTATGGAGAGAGTAGGACGGATCCAGACTTACAGGTTCTGTTGAGAACAAAGAAGAAACACTCAAATCCAGTGGCTGGAGCCCAGACTTTGTTGTTATAAAGTTCCATTCCCATGATAATGACCTCTCTTTGAAATCTGCATATGAGGATCCTGATGCTTAGTAAGTAAAAATGGGTTTGATTTCTTGCACCTTTTATTTCAAGCATCTCAATTTCTTAAGCTAGGGGCAATGTGCAGTCAACATTTCTATAGAATAACAGCATCACAGTTTGAATGGACACATAAGATATCACCTGGAAAAGGGCAGTTGGCTACACCAGACAGGTCCTCATTAGGATGGCAGGAGCTTGTTGTAGTCACCATGTCTATATCAGTCATCTATTGCTGAATTACAAACTACCTCAAATTCAATGCCTGGAAACAATCTTATTGCTCATGAATCTCAAGGTCAGGGATTTGGGCAGGGCTCAGCAGGGATAGCATTTCTTTGTTCTATTTTGTGTCAGCTAGGAGATTTAACTAGGGTTGGAGGCCTCTCACATCTGGTGCCTTGTTGCTGGCAGTCATTTGGGATGCATTAGTTCTTCATGTGGCCTCTTTCCTCATGTGACCTCTTTTCTTATGGGTGCACTTACCAATCTGGTAAGTACTAGCCACATATATCTTTTATATAGAAAATTATATTAATCAAAAATAAATAAAATATAAAATTTAGTTTCTCAGTAACGAGTTATGTTAGAAGTGCTCAATAACCACATGTGGCTAGTGGCTATCACATTGGATGAGTACTTCCATTATAGCAGGAATCTACTGGAATGCACTGTTGTAGGGCCCCTCTCCAGCAGGATGGCCTAGACTTCTTTCCATGGTGGTTGGCTTCCCTCTAACTGAAAACAGAGCTACAGGGTCTCAAGGCCTGGCCTGAAAGTCCCAGATACCACTACTATTGCATTCTATTGGTCCAAGCAAGGCACAAAACAACACAGATTTCAGTAGACTCCATAGCAAATAGTAAAGATGTATTATAAAAGGTGAAGAAAGAGAGAGAGATAATTCGCTAGTTGACATTTTAAACATTTGAACTTCATGGGTTTTATACATTTCTTATGGAATTGTTAGACTTACATAACACCGTTTTTCTCTTGGCATTTTTTTTTTTGAGATGGAGTCTCACTCTGCCGCCCAGCTGAAGTGCAGTGGCGTGATCTCTGCTCACTGCAACCTCCGTCTCACGAGTTCAAGGAATTCTCTGCCTCAGCCTCCCAAGTAGCTGGGATTACAAGTGCCTGCCACCATGCCCTGTGTGTTTTTTTTTTTTTTTTTTTTTTTTAGTAGAGATGGGGTTTCACCATCTTGGCCAGGCTGGTCTTGAACTCCTGACCTTGTGATCCACCCATGTCGGCCTCCCAAAGTGCTGGGATTGCAGGCATGAGCCACCATGACCAGCCGCATATTTCTTTTTTTAAAACTTTTAAGTTCAGGGGTACATGGGAAAGATATGCTGATTTGTTACATAAGTAAATGTATGTCATGGGGGTGTGTTATACAGATTATTTTAACACCCAGGTATTAAGTCTAGTTATTTTTTCTGATCCTCTCTCTCCTCCTACCTTCCACCCTCCGATAAGCCCCAGTGTGTGTTGTTCCCCACTATGTGTCCATGTGTTCTCATCATTTAGCTCCCACTTACAAGTGAGAATATGCTGTATTTGGTTTTCTGTTCCTGCTTCAGTTTGCTAAGAAGAACAGCCTCTGACTCCATCCATGTCCCTTCAAAAGACATGATCTCATTCTTATTCCATGGTGTATATGCATCACATTTTCTTTACCCAGTCTATCATTGATGAGCATTTAGGTTGATTCCATGTCTTTTCTATTGTGAATAGTGCTGAAATGAACATACACATGCATGTGTCTTTATAATAGAACAACTTATATTCCTTTGGGTATATACCCAAGTAATGGAATTGTTGACTCGAATGATGGTTCTGTCAGCAGGTCTTTGAGAAATCACCATACTGTCTTCCACAATGGTTGAACTAATTTACACTCCCACCAACAGTGTATTAGTGTTCCTATTTCTCCACAACCTGGTGAGCTTCTGTTCCTTTTTTGACTTTTTAATAATAGCCATTCTGACTGGTGTGAGATGGTATCTCATTGTGGTTTTGATTTGCATTTCTCTAATGATCAGCAATGTGCTTTTTTTCACATGATTGGTGGCTGCATGCAGCTCTTCTTTTGAGAAGTGTCTGTTCATGTCCTTTGACCACTTTTGTCCTTGTAAATTTGTTTAAGTTCCTAATAGATGCTGGATATTAAACCTTTGTCAGATGTATAGTTTGCAAAAATTTTCCCCCAGTCTGAAGGTTGTCTGTTCACTCTGATGATAGTTTACTTCGCTGTGCAGAATGTCTTTAATTAGATCCCACTTGTCAATTTTTGCTTTTGTTGCAATTGCCTTTGGTGTCTTTGTCATGAAATCTCTCTCTCTCTCTCTCTCTCTCTCTCTCTCTCTTTTTTTGAGAAGGAATCTAACTCTGTCAACCTTGCAGTGCAGTGATGCAATCTTGGTCCACTGAAACCTCTGCCTCCTGGATTCAAGCAATTTTCCTCCCTCAGCCTCCCAAGTAGCTGGGACTACAGGCATGTACCACCATACCCAGCTAGCCTTTTCTCCTTATCTTATTTTTCTGACATAAACTAATTTCTGCTAATATATTAGTACATAACGGCTTAAAGTAGGTACTTAATCAGGAAAATGCCTATAACAAAAATTTGTTTTCAAAATTCAGTTCAAAAGTCTTTTTTCAACTACCGGGTTTCCCTTTTTTTTTGTCCTACACTTTCATTTGTCCTGTATTTGAGAATATTTGAAAGTTTTAAAAATCAGTTTTGCAATGTGAAATTATTTTGATTTGAAGAAGTCTTTCCTCTTTTATCTGAATTTCGTACAGGGAGCCAGAGGGCTGTCTGGCATCTTAGTGATCAGTTTCTTCCTCTGAGAAATGGGAATGATAGTGGTGTTTTCATTATAGTGCCATTGTGAGAATTCAGTGTATTAACATGTATAGAAGCCTTTAGATACTATAGGGCCCAGAATAGCATCATAAAAATTCGATGGCTTTTTAACTTAGGATGCATACTTAAACGTATAGAGAACAGTATAAAGTAAGAATTTTAAATAGAAGTTAATGTATGATCTAACAAATTTTATACTTAATATTAATTAAATCAACATATTTTTACTACATCTAACATTTACTTACTTCTTTTCTTATTTCATTCTAAGCTTTCTGAAGACAAGAACTGCTCTAACTGAATTACAGTGGTCCAAAAGTACCTAAAAGAGTACAGTCCATCCTGCAGATGTCCAGTGAATGTTTACTATTTCAGAATTTTCAAAAACAGTATTTAATGTTTTGTTCTTTTATCTTTTGGTAAAGTAAATTGCATTTTTGAGAATAACTTCTTTTTAGCAGTAGAGCTTGAATATACAAATAGTATTTGCAAGGTTAAATCTATTTAAAACCAAGGACACATTTAGCTTTTCCTCTGAACATTTTATCCCTTAACGATTAAATGCATTCATTAAAAAGAACGTAGATTTGTAGCTCTGCTGTTTCATAGCTTAATGGATTTTTGTTTGATTACTGTATTGATTTAATTTTTTAAAGATGCAAATATATGTGGCCTACTTGCTGAATGTTTTTTCCTAAGTGAAATAAAATTCAAGGCACTCTTGTTTCTTTTCTCAATTTGTCCTGGTTTCTTTTACCATGTTAGAAATATAAATCAAGGCCAGGCGCGTTAGCTCACACCTGTAATCCCAGCACTTTGGGAGGCCAAGGTGGGCAGATTACCTGAGGTCAGGAGTTCGTGACCAGGCTGGCCAACATGGTGAAACCCTGTCTCTACTACAAATACAAAAATTAGCCTGATGTAGTGACACATGCCTGTAATCCCAGCTACTCAGGAGGCAGAGGAAGGAGAATTGCTTGAGCCTGGGAGACAGAGGTTGCAGTAAGCCGAGATCATGCCACTGCACTCCAACCTGGCCAATAGAGCAAGACTCTGTCTCAAATAAAAATAAAAATAAGAAAGAAATGTAAATCAAAGAATAAGCATTGTATACCTAGGCTGAGTTTGCATAAGCCATATGATACTCTCAAGGTAAGCCTAGCCACAGATCTGACCTCTGACTTAATGCAGTAGGTGACTTCATAGAGACCAGTAGGTACAAAAAGAGGGATTTCACATAGAATATCATCTACAAGCAATCCAAACCTTTAGGTGCAATGTCCCAAAAGGCTTTAGGAAAGAGAATGCACCTACTGGAAAGTTCAGCATGAGGAGGGGTAGATCACTAAATGTCCTGGTCACAGGCATCTACAGATTTTGGGACTGTTAAACAAGAGACACTAGAATTATGAGTCTCAAAGAAGTGTTGTGTGTGTCTATTGGGTAGTTGTGTTAGGCTGTTCTTGCACTGATATAAATAAATACCTGAGACTGGGCAATTTATTAAAAAAAGGAGTTTAATTGACTCATCGTTCTGCAGGCTTCATAGGAAGTATAGCAGCATCTGTTTCTGGGAGGCCTCATGAGGCTTCCAATCATTGTGGAAGGTAAAGGGGGAACAAGCACATCATATGGCAAGGATGGGAGCAAGAAAGACAGTGTGGGGGGAGTGCCACACACTTTTAAACTACCGGCTATCATATGAACTCAGAGCAAGAGCTCACTTATCACCAAGGGGATGATGACCCAAGCCATTCATAAGGGATCCATCCCCATAATCCAAACACCTCCCACCAGACCCTTCTCCAACACTGGGGATTATAATTCAACATGAGATTTGGGTGAGGACAAACATCCAAACCATATCAAGTGGCATAAAGGAAGCAGCAGTAGCTGTCCCAGGACTAGGACATCTCATGGCTCTCTGACAGTGGCCAGGTGGAGAAATGGACTGGAGGCAGGATTCCAGTTTCCACTAACGAAGCACAAGGAAAGCTTATCTAGAAAAAGGGCGTATAAGAAAACCTATAATATCTTTTCAGGGGCCTCTGATGAGGAGAGGTTCTGCCTCTGACCCAGCAGTGCAATAACGAGTAATAGGAGTAAGGCTGATAGCAGCATTTATAGAAGTGTCGAGGCTGATGTTAGCAAAACAGGTAGCAACAGGCCAGTCCTGCCTCCAAGATACATATCACAACAACAAATTCCAATTAAAGCTCTGTCACATAAAGGATAATGATAGCTACTTTATATTTATTTCTTACATAACCATCATAACCCTAATCATGTAGATAATCTCAACTTTATGTGGCAGCAAATAATGTAAACTGAGGCTTAGGTGGTTGTATATCTTGCTCAAGGGCACACAACTAGTAAGAAGATGAGCTTAGAATAGAACCTAAACTATTTTCCTGAAACCCATTATCTCTCTATGAAAATTTTTATTAACTAGATTATTAAATTGATAGAACACTCAATTCCAAGATACGATGCTTGGAAGTAGCACAGTTTTTAAACTTTATTTGGTCAATATTTTCTATTTTATTACTAGAAGAAATACACATTTAGCCTTTGTTCAACATTATAAGGTTATTATCGCTGGGAATTATAATTGAAAAGTGGGCTCTTCCTTCATTAACCAGAATGCCTCCAAGTTTGAGAGTGATCGAACTCATTATCGACAAATTTCGCAGATTAAGACTCTCTCTGCTGGCTATAAATTAAAATATGCTTGCTCTATAGAAATAAAAATAAACAGCCAACATTATTTTACTGCTTTTTTTTTTATTTCTCCTTAGCTTTTCTATTATTTAGAGAAGCAGAATTGATTTTTATTTCCTGTTTCAAATTACTTTAGTCAAGAAACAATGAGCCATAGAATTCCTGTAAGTCTTTGTGATTTGTTCAGATGATTGAAAAATCATTTTGATCATTTAAAAAATGTAGGGATGCTTTCTAATCATATTCAACTGTAATGTAAAATATTTTTGAAAGGAAAATGCTACTAATTGCTTAAAATATCAGAATAACATAGTAGTGTAAATTCTATGTAACATAAAATGCATTCCACCTAAATTGAAACCTATCTCAAAGTCTGCAAATTAAATACAGTGATCTAATCTCAAATATCCATGCTTATCATTACAAAGAACCATCATGAGATAATGAAAACATATGTAATGGACACATACAAATCAGTCTTATAGAGATTTTTCAAGCTGCAACAGTAATATCTTGCCTTCACTACACTTTCATCTAGTTTTCTTCGAAAATCACAGCAAGTACATGAGGTAGATCAACCAGGATCAGTATCTACGTTTTATGGATGTGGATGCAAAACTTCAGTTACTGGCTTACTAAATGACAGAAATGAATCAAGAATCCTATATTGGTTATCCACTGCTGTTTAACAAAACACCCCAAAAGGTAGTGGTTCAGGGCCACCATTGTATCTTCCTCCCTCTCCATTTTGTGGATCAGGAATTCCAAAAAGATTTGGCTTTGTAGTTTGTTTATGTTCTATGAAGCATCCGGGGCAGATGGTGAGGATTCAACTTCCAAGGTGGTTTCTTCACTTATCTATTGTCTGCCTCAGTGCTTTTTGGCATCTTTTCTTCACCTTGTGACATCTTTTCCTCTAGGACCTATCCACAATGCACGGGATTCTCACAGCTTGGTAGTATCAGGGTGACCACACTTCTGATATGGTGGATGCTGCTGCTTTGTAAGAGGGCAAAGTGGAAACTGCCAAGCCAGCTACGGGCTACGTCTGATCTGGCATAGCATTACTTCTGCTAGTTTTTTTGCTGTTGGGTTTGTTTGGTTTGCTTTTTGGTTTGGTCAAGATAGTCACAGGATCTGAGAAGTTTCAAAAAAGAGAAGTAGATTCCTTCTCTTGATCAGGGAGTGGCAAAGCCACTTTGCAGGAGAACATTGAGGGGGATGGGAGATATTGCAGCCATCTTTGTAATATATAATCTCCCACAAACTCAAACCTCTTTGAATTGACATCCAGTGATGTCTCCGCTACACAAAACTTCTTGATAGGAACAACAACAACAACAACAAATCAATGCATGAGATTTTAAACGTGTCTATTAATGGATAAAATATTTCTATCTGATTAAATTTCTAATTCAACCATGAATAGGGAATATCTTATGTTGCTCCTACTAACCAAGCTCACTTAATTATGCTTAGAGAAATTGTCAAAACGCACCTTTTATATAGCCTCTACTATAAATCCTTGTGTTGCTGTGAACCTGATACCTATTCGTATAACTAGGCCCAGCTTGCTACCCAACTACATTGTCAACTGTCTGCTCTTTCTTCACCCAGTTCCCACATAAACCCCTCCTCCTGGCTGTCCTTAAAGTTTTGTTAGTCAGGCAATCTCCACTGTCACATCTATTCTTTTTTATTATTATTATTTTAATTTTTCCATCTATTCTTTTTGCCAAATTTCAATGCTTATCCAAGATATAATAACCCACTTTTCTGCCAAAGACACAGAAACTCACCCACTTATTAACATGTATTGCATCCCAGCATATGGACTCCACCATTACTTTCCCCCACTTCCCCCTAAGCAAACAATACTAGACAAAAATCTCCAGGTGAATCAGATCCCAAATAAAAGGTACAGGCAGAGGATAAAGAACCCCTTCCTGTTGGTGGCAAGAAATCGAAATGGAAATTACCTTGTAAAGACTCAGAAGCTGAGATGTTGGTATGGAAAAGAACAGGAAGCAGGATAAGAGGTTCTTGAGGAAGAGAGAAACAAGACGGGATCTATGCTTTAAGATGAATATCTCCAGAAGAGCAAAGAGGGGAGAGATTGGAGCAGAGGATTTGGGGGGTGTCATTCCTTTATATAGGCAATAGATGTTGAGAATCTGAACACAGAGGAGATGAGATAGAACAGTTTTTAAAAGCACTGAAGAAGGAAAGTTTTAAAAACTGCTTAGAGCTGGGAGTGAGGGAGAAACACAACCAGTCATATTAGAATGTGAATAGACCCTTTCTTTTGTTTGCTGTGAGAAATTCCCTATGGATTAGTTTGTATTGAATCGAACGACCTTAAGTATCTTTGCTTCCCAGCAAAAAGTAGTGCCTCATGCTTTTGAAAAATGCCTTGAAATAACAGTTATTGCTTTAGTCAGTGATGCTGCAAAACCATTTTGCTCACCACATAAAACAAAAAACATGCTTGGCTTTCTTTGCAGCATAATTTTAAAAAATGTCCAGAGTCCACATGCACAAATGGAAACAAGTGTAATCAAATGGCCAACACAGAAAATGCCAAATGATGTGCTTCTTAATAATTGTCCTCAGTAGTACACTGCTGTCATTTTGGCAATTAACTACAAGGCAATTCTTGGCTTCCTGAATTTGTGCATATTCTTTTTTTCATCATTTTCAAAGTGCTTAAGTTGTATCATTTAGTTTCTTGTTATTGTTGCCTTATTTTCTAAGTTTTCTAAGTTTTTCACTGTAGTCCTGCTCCTTTTTTATGGATTTCATAAGGAAATAAATAAATTTTAGTTAAATGGCAAGCATAAAAAGTGGATAAAATATTTATATTTAAAGACCTATTTATCATGATAAAAATGGTGACTCTTACACATGGTAAGCTATAAAATCTTCAAAACTGTTTTCAGAACAGAGCAGAAGTAGACACCATTTGGACAAGCAGTGACTTATAGTGGAAGTAAAGCTGACAGAATCTTAGAAGTAAATTTGAAAATAAGTTCAAAGTAAATTCAGGATTTATACATTTACAAGTCAATGATATAGGTCATAGAGAGTGAACTCCATGAGAACGTAGAGAGTGAACTCCATGAGAACAGGGATTTTTGTTTGTTTACCTAGTAGTCCTCCAATAAATTTTTGTTGAATAAATAAATGTGATAATCAAAATAGATAATCAAGAGATTGATGTCATCTTAGATTTCATTAATAGAAGTTTAATATTCAGAATAAGAAAAATGATTGTTTGATTATTTTGCCACAGGAGTTTCCATTTAGAATATTGCTTTCATGTCTAGAATATTGCATATTACATTTGAAAAGAGGTAGAACACTAGAAGTATTCTAAAGAATCAAAGTGTGAAGAGGTTTGAAATCTTATTATGATAATTAATTAAAGAATCTGAAGAAATTTAGCTAGAAAGTTTTAGTGCTGCTGGGATGATGGGATTCAAATATTCAGCTATTTGAACTAGATCACCTATGGAGACACTTGTACTCCTGTGTGTCCAGTGATTCCCATCTTAAATCTTTGGAACATCTGTTGTCAGTTCTCTATAAAGCTTTTGGAAAATATGGCAGGTAAGCAAATCACAGTCACATATTTATCTGGTAAGGTAACTAACACCTAGATTCAATTGTAACAATTGTCAATTGTGTAAGGTGCAATAGTGGTATAGTAATCCTTATGTAATACAGATACACTTGGAAACATTATAGATGAAATAGAAAATAAAAGCTTAAACCAAAGTGTCCCAAGAAAAAGAATCACTTTAGAATTAAAGGGAGCACGTCTGCCAGGAGCTCTTGACCTGCAAGAGGGTTTCAACCTGGATAGGGGGGTGCGTGGAAGAAAAAGATTGACAGAAAGCGGGGTCTGGAGGACTGAGAAGCTTATGCCTCACCAGCAACTTTATTGTGCTCAGGGTCAGTTTATATACCTTTCTTAGGTGTGTGCCTACGTGATATAAAGGGGAACATAAAGTCTTAAAGTAGAAAAACAAGTTACAACCTCGCAGAATAAGGACAATGGAAGGGTCAGCTTACACCATCCACCAGAGTAGGTGGTCACATTATCACATCAAAGGGTGAGTCTTTTATCTTTAAGAAGTGTCAGCAAAGTCGTAACCATGTCTTTGTAGAAAACTCAATTATCGTACCCAAATGCATCTCCTCTGCATGACCATCTGGTAATCGCTCACAAAGTTTATCTTTAACCTAAGTCTCTTTCTGCTCCTGCTTTCCCATAGCTCGACTTCCCTCAACCGGAGACACTGTGTCTGGGCTCAAGCCCTCCGTATTGTGAAGCCTAATTTGCAAGGCCCTCACATGTGGGCATTCCCCACATAGAATGATCTACCTAAAGAGTGGGATCATCTCTTGAGAATAAACATTGTAATTACTTTTTTTTCTACCTCCCTTTAACCTTTCTTTATAGTTCTTCATCTTATGCCACAATGAGATTTTGTCTTTGATTCATTATACAAGACTTGCAGGAAGAACGATTATGCACTGTTTCACAAAGTTTGGTTTCCTATTGTTTGCACTGGAGGTATTCCAAACCAAGGGCTATTTTTTAGTTCTTACAAGTCCATTTCAAAGACATTAATTTTTTGTATGCATAAGGGCTAATTCTGAGTAAACTTCCAAGGGAGTCTTTTAAAGATTATTCAAATTCGATGCTCATAAACTAACACATCATGAGCTTACTTAGAATCAGGCTGCATAAAATGCTTCAAACACTTCAAAGTTTCTCTGTGTACATGGATATGCACAGCATTAGAATCCTCAAAATTTTTCAGAGGGAAAATAATTATTACTAAATCATCTGTGTTGATTTAACCTGGTTGGGTTTTTTTTATTGTTATTGTTATTTTTTTTTTTTTGAGAGTCCCGTTCCGTCACCAGGCGCCAGGCTGGAGTGCAGTGGTGCAATCTTGGCTCACTGCAACCTCGGCCTCCTGGGTTCAAGCAATTCTCCTGCCTCAGCCTCCTGAGTAGCTGGGACCACCACGCCCAGCTAATTTTTGTATTTTTAGTAGAGACAGGGTTTCACCATGTTGGTCAGGATGGTCTCGATCTCTTGACCTCGTGATCTGCCTGCCTCAGCCTCCCAATGTGCTGGGATTACAGGCGTGAGCCAACACGCCGGGCCTATTGTTATTAATTTATTAATGTATTTGTAAAGTTTTTACTTTTCCTTTTTTTGTCTTTTTATGATTGCTGTTTCTCATTATTACTTTTATTATTTTCCTCTTCAATATGATTGGAGTTCCTTTGGTCACTAGAAAATAAAGATAGCTGCAGTGGGTGAGCTAGGAGTTTGTAACTCAATGTTAAGTGGGCTACATCCAAAGCATCTCAGAACTATTGCTCTTTGAAAGCTCATTTCCCTTAAATAGATCTAGAAGTTGTATAGTTTCCTATTGCTGTTGTAACAAATCAACACAAACATAGTGGCTTAAAACAACACAAATTTATTATCTTACAGTTCTGGAGGTCAGAAGTCTAAAACTGGAGTCATGGGTTAAAATTAGTTTCCTTTCTTTTTCAGCTTCTAAAGTCTTCCCCCTATTCCTTGGCTCATGGTCCCCTTACTGCCTTTTCTGTACCAGCACTGGCTGGTGGAGTGTTCTCACACAGTCATCACTCTGACACTCACTTTACTCCTCCCTCTTTTACTTACAAGAACCTTGCAATTAAATTGACCCAACAAGATAATCTAGAAAAATTGTCCATCTTGTGGACCTTAATCACATGTGAAAAGTCCATTATGCCCTATAAGGTAACATATTTACAGGTTTGAGGAATTGGGACTTGGATACCTTTCAGGGATGTTATCCTGCCTACAATAGAAGTATAATTAGCCAACAAATTAGTGGCACCTGGGAATGTTTTCTGTTGCCAGAACTACCATTCTTGGCTGGTGGAGATAAGCTCTTGAAATCCTGAATTGGAGATGGCAATTGATTTTGAAAAATTGAAATAATTTTATGAAAGGAATTAGAAATTATTAAAGTGGTATATTATATTTATAGCCTAGGTGCAGTTTGTATTACTTATAGTTTTGCTAGTCAATCCAGAAGCTTAACTACCATTTAGCAAATCGAATTCATAGAATAAGTGCATCTTTACTTCTCAACAACCACCTCCCAAAAGAAGCAAAAAATACCAGTCATTTCTAAAGCAGTTTGTATTTTGAAAAAAGTGGCTCATTAGACCATTGCTGCTTATTTACACAATACCTTGAGTTTAGTGTTTCAGTGATCTGGTAGAGCCTTACAGATATTAAAACAAGTTTTTTCATTCAACTAATATTTATTGAAAGTTTATTCATTCAACTAATATTTATTATGTCCTACAATGTGCTAGGCATTGTGCTAAAAACTACATTTTCAGCATGAAAGTGAGAATCATCCCTGTCCTCCCTGAGTTTTAGTCTAGTGAAAATAATTATGGAAGAGGAAGAGACAGGTATAAAACAAGGTCACTAAAAAGTTGTACAGCACTAATGGTCTTGATGAGTTACTGTAATGAGAATGTTTTGTCAGCAAGGGGAGGAGGCTTCTGAAAGGAAAAGGAAGACAATCAAAAAGACAAGAATAAACTATTGCCTACTTTAAGGATTTTCTCCAGGGTCAGTACAATTGTTTGGCAGGCATGTGCTCCAATGGTATTGCTTAAGAAGAAAAAATCTTTTCCATTTCAATATGGCAGAATCCCTTATTTTCAGAAGCTCTGAGAGAATGGTTTGAAATAGCATAAAATGACAATACAGACATGTCTTAAACTCCATGCTTCAATTTCCCTGATTGCAAATAGGAAGAATACTTATTAGGACAGAAATGTGAATTTCTATTTCTTTTATATCCTTTTTTTTTGTGGATTCTGTGAATTTCTTATTAAATAATGGACAGTGAAACAAATTACTTTAGTCTCTTACGGAGCTTCTTTCTTAAATGATTTTGAACTTTTTCTCCCCTTTCTGAACATTCATATAGACGAGCATATTTGAAAAACTGATCATAATGGAATAGTAAACATATCTAGTAAAGCAACTGATTGTCACTATGGCAACATTGAATGTTTGACATTTAGTCTTTTCATTATTCTCTGTTGCTATAGTAATAAAATCTCAAATTCTGACATCATTTCCAAATTCCATTAAAATAAAGCCCGTCATCCCCCAAGAAGGAGGGAGAGCCACTACTATCCACCTATAGAATGTATTAGAATGTCTTTCTAGCACTAAGACACAGATGACATGAGACACACTTTGCTGCATTTTAACCAAACTGAAAAACATGCCTGAAAAGTAGAAAAAGAAACAGGAAAATACATAAAGTAGAACAAAGTTATTTTTGTTATTAAAAACAGCCTTTTATCTTAAATACATATAAACACTGCTTTAATTTATGACCTGTTAAAATTTAACATCCAATATTAATGCAGAAGGAAGAGCAGGATCTTTTCTGTTTCTTTTTAGAACAAAATATAGTAGAATAATTAGCAATTAAGAGCCACAAAAAGAAGTAAAAATATCTCTTGGAGTTTTGAGGGGCTTTCATATATTACATTACAATACATTATATTCTCATCTACTTTTAAACTTATAATCAGGAACCAGATATTATTATACTACTTTTTTTTAAGAGACAGGGTCTTGCTCTGTCATTCAGGCTGGAGTGCAGTAGCTTGATCATAACTCACTGTAGCCTCAAATTCCTGGGCTTAAGTGATTCTACCCCCTGCCCTCACCTCAGCCTCCCGAGTAGTTAGGACTACAGCTACATGCCATCACACCCAGCTAATTTTTAAATGTTTTGTATGACGTTTTACTATGTTGCCCAGGCTGGTCTCGAACTCCTGGTCTCAAATGGCCCTCCGGCCTCAGCCTCTGAAGGCATTGGGATTGTTATTTCTTTTCCCTTTTCCTCTTCAGAAAAACATTTATACATATTGTTTCTATTGCTGAACAACCCAAAAAACCTGGCCAGGAATCACAGCTCTTGCATTTCAAATATTTAAATGAATTCAACACAATTCATTTCCCTCTAAAGTTTCATGAAAGGAAACTTTTCTTAGCAATCTTAGAATTCCATTTACATTTGCATTGCTATTATTATGTATTGATCACGGACTCTTTTACTCTCCACAAATAAACTAAATAGAAAAAAAATCAAGAATATTGCTTATAGACAACACAGTCTTTGGTATTTAGGGCTAGGTGTTCCACGAAAATTGGTAAAGAAGTGAACTAAAAGCAAGGAACAATGTGGGATGAAAGAGCTCTCAGTCGGCTGCTAAACAATGACAGATTAATCGAGTAAGGCTACTATTCTTAGTAGTTATATAATCATTGTCTATTCTACAACTTGAATTCTAATTTTTTGGGGGAGTAAATAGTAAATGCAAGGTCTATGCTAGGTGCTGGAGACAAAGATTAACAACAAGATCCCTTCCTTTGAGAGCTTACAACACAGTCAACAAATGTTAGGAAAAAGGTTGCGAAGGGAGCTCTGTTGTCCTCCTACTCCACTAAAACCTTTCAAGCCTTTTGGTCACCTTTAAAGTAATCTCCTTGCAGGTATCAATCACATCCATTTTAAGTGATGGTACAGTGTGAGGTTTTAAGTGCACAGACTATCAGGGTTTAAACTCTAGCTCTGCTACTTACTAACTGTGCAATATTGGAAAGATACTTAGTATTTCTTAGCCTCAGTTTCCTCATTGAAAAAATGTGAAGAATGCTAGTGGTCTTCCCACATAGGACTGTTACAATAGTTACATACATTAGTACATATGAAGGCCATAAATCAGTGCTTGGCACAGAATAATATTCAGTATTTATTAAATGAGTTAAGAGAACTGGCCAGTCACAGTCATCTTACTTTGACTCCAAAAACTGTAGTATTGGTGTCATGGAAATGTATATTGTTTCCAAAGTCATTTCATTAAAGATGAAAACTTTAAAAAAAAAAAGCCTCCAACTCAAAAAATCTGTGAAATCTTATAAAAAGGAAATCAAGAATGCATACACATAAAAACAAGCAGAAAGTTACAAAAAGACACAGTAATTTCTCAACTAGAGACAACAACATGCATAGTCTTTACTACTAACAATGTGTTCATCTGTTTTTCTGTTGATACATCATCATACAAAAACAGTTGGACCCATTTTCACTAAATATTCAGGATGCATTTGGCATGGGGTGATGTAAAACATAGGCTATTTTGCATAAATAAAATTCATTCTTTAGGAGACTCAAAGAAACAGGTGATCGTACTACAGAAATACTAAAATTGTTGTTCTACAGGAGGTCTTTTTGACTACCAAACAGGAGAGATATACCAAAAGTGTTTTTTCAAAATGCGCTCCAAATACAAAGTCACTAGGACACATGTTCTAAATTACAAGCACAGTTTTGTACTTGATTTGTTTCTTCCACAGGCCATGCCCTGTATAGGTACACTGTAATGAAGATAATATGACTTAAGGATTGTTAGTAATTCTCCACATCATGACTGGCTTATCTTATTACATAGGCTGTTCCAGTAGAAACCAAAGTTTGGCCAACCACCCACTATAAACAAAAATGGCAACCAAACTGGACTTTATGCTGGTTGGAGTGTCAGGACCCATTTGACTTCTCAAGATAGCAGACTGGTCTTTGAAACATAAATCCGTCATCCCTACTTGCTATAATGATAACCATATAAACATAACGAGTGTCCCAAAATTTCCTATTATTCCCATTTATATGGGGAAAAAAATCTAAAGGAAAATAATTGCAACAATTTCTATAGGCACCATACTGATTTTTCCACTCGGTGTAAATTGTTTAGAAACACAAAATTTGCTGCTGAAAAGCTTTCAATGTCATTTTACAAACCATTGCAATTTACCTGATGCATAATAAAAATTGTAAGCAATTTGATGGAACAATATAGAAAACAAAACAGAGTAAGTTTTACTTTGTCTAGTATTCAGTTAAATTCAGCAAATATATATTTGCCAGCCTAGGTGCCAGGTAATATGCTAGGTGCTGGAGATAAAAAGGTAAAAAGGGCCGAGTACGAGGCTCATGCCTGTAATCCCAGCACTTTGGGAGGCTGAGGTGGGCAGATCATGAGGTCAGGAGTTTGAGACCAGCCTGGCCAACATGGTGAAACCCCATCTCTACTAAAAATACAAAAATTAGCTGGCACACTCCTATATTGGTGGCACATGCCTATAATCCCAGCTACTTAGGAGGCTGAGGCAGGAGAATCGCTTGAACCTGGAAGGGAGAGGTTGCAGTCAGTCGAGAGCACACCACTGCACTCCAGCCTGGTGACGGAGGGAGACTCCATCTCAGAAAAAAAAAGTAAAAAGTACAGTATGATATCTAAATAGAATATGTATATGTCTAAAAGTGTTATGAAAATGAAAAGTTGATCTGTTCTAAGCTTGTCAGACAGGAGTGAGTTTTGAAGAGAATAAGAATATGTCATAAAGACAAGAAAAGGAGGGAGCAGGGCTTGCAGGAAGAGAAAACAGCATTTGCAAAGGCAAAAATGGAGAAAGTCAATAGCATAAGGCAGTAATCATACTTATTGTACAGCACGGGTTAAACATACTCCCTGAGTTATTTTTTTTCTTAACTAAACTGCATTTGGAGACAAGAAAAGTGATATTTCCCTTCTCTTTTGTTAAATAATAAGTAATGAAATAGAAGTATTTTAGTTTATCATATTCTCAGTCTGAGACTTTTAATAAGCTGTGGCCAGGTCGTGTAGAACAGCATTTGATAGAAATAAAATGCAAGACATATGTATTAGTCCATTTTCATGCTGCTGATAAAGACATACCTGAGAATGGGCAATTTCCAAAAGAAAGAGGTTTAATGGACTTACAGTTCCATGTGGCTGGGGAGGCCTCACAATCATGGCAGAAGGTGAAAGTCATATCTCACATGGTGGCAGATAAGAGAAGAGAGAGCTTGTGCAGGGAAAGTCCCATTTTGAAAACCATCAGCTCTCATGAGACTCATTCACTATCATGAGAACAGCACAGGAAAGACCTGCCCCCATAATTCAATCACCTCCCACTGAGTTCCTCCCAAGACATGTGGGAATTGTGGGAGTTACAATTCAAGATGAGATTTGGGTGAGGACACAGCCAAACCATATAAACATGCAAGTTCAAATTTTCTATTAGCCCCATTAAAAAAAAATAAAAAAACACAAGTCACCACAGAAATATTCCGAAAAAGGAACAAAGTTGGAGGTATCACACTTCCTCATTTCAAACTAAAGGAAAATAATTCAAACTGTATTACAAAGCTACGGTAATCAAAATAGTATGGTACTAGCATAAAACCATATACACATACCAATGGAACAGAATGGAGAAGCCAGAAATAAATCCCCTCACATGCAGTCAACTAATCTTTGATATGGGTGTCAATGAACACATAGAATATGCAATGTGAAAAGTATAACCTCTTCAATAAATGGTGTTGGAAAACTTTTGTATGTTGGATATCCACACAGAAAAGAATAAAATTGGACCCTTATAACACATACAATAATTAAAGTGGATTAAAGATGTAAATGTAAGACTTGAAGCTCTAAAACTACTAAATGAAACCATACGGAAAAATCTCCTTGACATTGGTCTTGGCAATGATTTTTTGGTTAAGACACCAAAGCACAGAGAAAAGCAAAAATAAGTGGCACTACATCAGATTTATTGCCTTCTGCACAGCAAAGGAAACAAAATAAAAGACAAAATGGAAAAGCAACCTATGGAATAAAAATATTTGTAAACCATATATCTGATAAGAGGTTAATATTCAAAATATGTAGGGAATTCATATAACTCAATAGCAAAAAAGACAACCTGATTGAAAAATGGATAAAAAATCTGAATAGACATTTCTCCAAAATAGACATACAAATGACCCATAAGTACATGAAAAGATGATCAACATCATTAACCATCAAGGAAATACAAATCAAAACCACAACGACATGTCATCTCATAGCTGTTAGAATGGCTATCAGTTTTTTAAAAGATAACAAGTGTTGGTGAAGATGTGAGAAAAGGAGAACCCTTGTGCACTGTTGGTGGGAACAGAAATTGGTACAACCATTATGAAAACCAGTACAGAGGTTCCTCAAAAAATTAAAAACAGAGCAACCATATAATTCAGCAATTCAGCAATCCAACTATTAAGTATATACTAATAAAGAAGTGAAATGAGTATGTCAAAGACATATCTACACTTCCTTTCATGTTTATTGCAGCATTATTCATAATAGCCAAGATATGGAAATAAACTAAGTGTCCATCTATGGATGAATTAATAAAGAACCTGTGGTGTGTATATGTATATACATATACATAATGGAATATTATGAAGTCATAAAAATGAAGAAAATTCTGCAATTTGCATCAAGAGGACATTATACTAAGTGAAATAAGGCAGACATAGAAAGACATATACTGTATGATCTCACTTATATGTGGAATCACAAAAACTTGAAATCTAGTCAGATGTAGTGGCTCACACCTGTAAGCACTTTGGGAGGCCAAGGTGGAAGGACTGTTTGAAGCTGAAGTTCTAGATCAGCCTGGGCAACACAGCAAGGCCCTGTCTCAACCAAAATAAATAAATACATAAATTGCCAGATGTGGCAGCAATGCCTGGGGTCCTAGCAAGGTGGGAAGATCACTTTTGCCTAGAAGTTCTAAGCTGCAGTGAGCTATGACCATGCCATTGCACTTCAGCCTGGACAACAGAGTGAGACTCTGTCTCTAAAAGAAAAAAAGTTGGAACTTAGAGAAGTAGGAAGCAGAATGGTATGGCCAGGGCTGAGGGTTGGGAAGAAACCTCCAGTTATAAAATGAGTAAGTTCTGGGAATCTGTCATACAGTATGGTGACTACAGTTAATATTTTATTGCTTACTTGAAATTTTCTATGAAAATACATCTTAAATTTCTCCACCCCCAGCCCCCAAAAACACTGGTAAATATATGTGGTGATGGATGTACTGATTGTAGTAATCATTTCACAATGTATATATGTTTATCAAATCATCATGAATATATATCACTTTTATTTGTCAATCATACCTCAATTAAGATGGAAATAATTTAAAAACAGGTAAAATTAATTTTAGTAATATAATTTTCTTAACCCAATCATGCAAAATATTCTAATTTCAACTTATAATCAACACAAAAATTATCAGTGAGATATTTACATTTTTTATGTTAAATCTTCTAATGCTGTGTGTATTTTACACTTATAACACATCTCAATTCAGACACTATTTTTAAATCAGGAATACTTGATCCATATTTAGATTTCAAAAACTTTACAATTGAAAAAGTGATACACATAACCCAAGTTTTCCAAATATACTTAGAAGTATCTAGTAATTTGAATCAAATATCAGTTTTTAAATTAAAATTAATTAATAAAATTCAGTATTTCGATTGTACTAGCCACATTCCAATGACTCATCTGGCTATCACAGTTGGACAGCACAGTTGTAAAACTGAGAGAGGCACCTCCTCTCTCCTCTCACTTCCAGATGGGAAGAAGGGTGAAGAAGGAAAAATAAAATAAGATATCAAGGAGCTGGGAAAATGACTCCCTCTTTAGTTCCCAGCTTCTCTGCCATCTGTTAACCTTGAAAGAGCTGCAAATGAATGCTATCTCTGCCGGCTGGAGCCCAGCACTGGTTCATGCCCCTATGTCTCCATGGACCAGGCTCCCTCCAGGAAACATCTCTGCTAACAAACAGCTTGTTGCTTTTGTCTTGACTCTGTAAGCTCCCTCCCCTGCTGGTCCCTGCTCATGCTGCATATGAATTAGCAAATCAATAAAGCCAAAAGATTGTAAGGTCGGATGTCCAGCAAATGGACCATGACATAGTTCCGCCTCAGTTTCCCCTTTAGTGTTGTAAGCCTATAAAAGGGGGGAGAAGCTGCAGCTCGTGGAGCTCAGTGAATGAGGCTGTAGCCCCCTGCAGCTCCTGGCTGAATAGAAAGCCACTTCCCTCCTTAGTTCTGTGTTTGAGAGGTTTGTTCCCCATCGTTCCTGCTTCAAAATAAGTGTGTAAGTACCTTTGGGTCAAATATGTAGCCTGGACTTAGTAGTAAGAAAAATTAAATCGGCAAACAGGTTGGTCATGGAATACTAATAGTACACATTATGAATTACCTTCAAACTCTTCATTGTTGGTCCATATCCACTCAAAGAAGATGTAGTTGAGCAGAAATAGTGAGGGGATTTGGAGAAGATACTGCAATTAGCAAAGAGACTGAGATTACATGGGGAAAGCTTAGAGTTCACGATATAAAAGCAAAAGTTTGTTAATACTGATTCAGCATTCTTGTCCCTGTTACTGAAGTAAATAAACAGATTCCAGCAGTGGACAGGCTCTGAACAGAACTGATCGTGTCTGGTTATGAGAAGGGCTAGTTCTCTTTCTCACTGTACTCATAAAAAATAAATTAATTAAAAAATTTTAAAAACCCACCACGAACAAAATCCAAAATTATAAAATGCAACTTGTATTTTTCCAAAAATAACACAAGTTTCTTTTGATCTACTTAGGCAAAAGTATAGACAGCCTTCTTTAACAAGTATGTCTATAGTTACTGACAAAGTCATAAGTAACAATCTGTAAGATTAAACTGACCATTACATTTTAAAAAGCATATTTCATACTTCCTATTTTAAGGGAAGGTTCCTCCAAGAATATCCAGCAAGAAACCACCATTCATTCAGAACATTCTATCATTCATTTATGAAATCTTTTTTGAGTGTTCTAGGCACTGCCTTATTCAAAACAGTGAACAAAAAAAGCCCCACCCACACAAAGTATGTGATTGCTGTCAGAGGAAAGGCCGTGATAGGAGCTTAGAGAAGTTGGGTTGCAGATTTAGTAAACAAAAATTTTTATTTAATTTAGCAAACAAACATATGGATACCAAATATTGCATTGGACAGATTAAAATTATTTGCTTTTTATCTGAACTTCAAATTTAACGGAGCATCCTATTTTTATCTGGCGAACCTACATGGGAGGGAAAACGTGGAAGTGGAGGTGGAAGTGGAGGTAAGGTAAATGGAGAGGATTTGGGACGCCTTCCTTTAGAAAGGAATTTCTGAAACGAATGCTGGGCATAGTGAAGACGCAGAAAGAAATCTTTCTGGGAGGAAACCCTGCAATGCAAACTGACTCCTCAGGCCACTGCAGAGTTCAGGAACTGAAAGAAGCAAAGGGAATGGGGGTAAGGAAGAAGGAAGGCGGGTATAATGTTGAGAGACGAAGCTTGAGGGAAAACTAGGTGCCTTTACTTTTCAGGGTTCAATAAGAAGTTTGTACTGTATCACCGGTGGTGAGATTCCACTAAAAAAAACGTTAAGCAGGGGCGGAGCGCAGTGGCTCAAGCCTATAACCCCAGCACTTTGGGAGGCCAAGGCGGGCGGATCGCGGGGTCAAGTGATCGAGACCATCCTGACCAACATGGTGAAACCCCGTCTCTACTAAAAATACGAAAATTAGCTGGGTGTGGTGGCGGGAGCCTGTAATCCCAGCTACTCGGGAGCCTGAGGCAGGAGAATCGCTTGAACCCGGGAGGTGGAGGTTGCGGTGAGCCAAGATTGCCACTGCACTCCAACCTGGTGACAGAGTGAGACTCCGTTTCAAAAAATAAAAATAAAAAAAGCAGCTCATTTGGGCAACTGGGTGAAGAACGAACTACAGTCCGGCAGCCAGGATATTGGGAGACAAGTTAGGAAGCTACTGTGGAATTCAGGTGAGTCCACAGAGGCCTGAACAGAGGCAGCCGGAAGAAAGGTGCATCAGTCACAAACATCTGAACGTGGGACGGCAGAAAATAAGCAACTGCAAACCTGAATATAGAAGAGGACTGAGAGAAAAGACAGTAGAAGCAGCACATATATGGGGAAACAGTGAAGAAACAATCAAAAAATCAAATGTCTTCTGAGAAGTATAGCATGAAAAGGACTGAGAAGTGACTCCTAGATTTAGCCATAAGGAAGTCACCAGTGACCTTTGGCACGGGCAGTCTCAGAGGAATGGTTGAGGTCAATTAGGTCGCAGCTGGTCGAGGAGAAGGCGATGCTGGCTTAGGAACCCGGCTGCAGCAGCACCAGGCTCTCACTTCTTTGCCCTTTTAACACATGAGGGTCAAGGACAAGAGACGAGTTGGGAGATGCGCGGCTAGTGCCCCCATCAGTTGGAACAGCGCAGCAAGTGGATCGCTAGGGGCCAATCCTTTCCTAGAGTCCACTTGACTGACAGAGCTGCGCGCCACAGACGAAGCGCCGAGAGGGAGGTGAATCACGAGGGGGCGGAATTCCAGGGCACTAACCCGGAACCGGTTTGGGACTCGATTCCCATTGTGAGGTCTGGCCTGGGGCGGGCTCTCAGCCAGAACGGCAACACCCTTCGGTCCAATGAATGAGCGCTATCAAATGACCGACAGCCATATTAGCCAATGGGTGGCAGACGATGGGCGGGCGAAGTTAGTGGGAGGGGAATCAATGAATCATCTTTTTACCTACCCCCTCAGGGGCGATCGTGGAGAGGTGCCGCTGGGGTCGCAGGTGAGCGGTTCTGTGACGGAGGAGGCGGCCAGGGAAGTGGCGGCTCCGTGGTCAGTGGGTGCCCTCGCAGTGGGAAGGGTCCCGGAGGGGTCAGCGACAAGTGGCCGCGCCGCTTGCTGCCGGGTTTGGTCCTAGGGTTGTGGCGTAGCGGGACTGCACGCTAGGGAGAAGTGCCACGCGCGTCTGTCGCCTGACTGGGGAGGCTAGAGAGGGCCCAGGCCACGGAAACAAGACTGCAGAAGTTTCTGGGCACTCAGTCGGGACTCTCATTTTAATATCCAGAGAGAGGATTCACTTTTCAGGTTGTCCCAACTCCACCGCGACTCCTACCAGCAACAACCGCGTCGTTGTGGCCGAGTCAGGTGCGCGCCCCTGCTCCCCTGGGTGGCCTCCCGTGAGTCCAGTCTAATTCGATTCTTACCAGGGGCCGAATTACCAGGGGCCGTTTTCGGACGGTCGCAAAGAAGGCCCTGGGAGGACAGTGAAAGACACTTTGATAACCGGCGACCCTTAAATAAACTTGTATATACCACAAGTTTTAGAGAAGAACATCATTTTTGTCAGGGAAGTGAATCCCCCATAAGAACATAGGGGAGGGGAAAGCCACACTTTAAAGAGAACTGGGGTAGGGGTTGATATTGTAGATTTGTGCTGCTTTTCTTCTTGAACTGCTTAACTTATTTACCTTCAATTTTTTTTGATCCGAAACTTACCGCCTGGTTTTTCTCGGACTTCTTAATTCTGTCTTATCATGAAGTAGATTGGAACTTCATTCTCAAGTTTTAGTGCTTGTAAAAACTTGTCTGGTTATGCAGTATGTCATCTTCACAAGTATTACGTAAGTGAACTACATCTTATTTCTGTTTCCAACCAGTAAAGAACGATTGTGAAATGGGATTTCAGGAAAATGGCTGTTCTCTGTGATTGGGCATGGAAGGTTTGTAAGTTTTAGAGTCTGCAGCTGTTGAATCCTTTCTGCTAAAAGAGGAACGATAGCCAATATAAAAGGGATAGTATTTGGCATCTAAAATGACATATTTTCACATTTCATGAGGTGTTATATCACCAGCACAAGAATAGTGCTTGGCACACAGTAGGAGCTCAATAAGTAATTTTTGAGGAAATGATTGGGGAATGAGTGTATGGTAGAAAACCCAAGCTTCTGTTACATGAGTACCAACATATAAAAAAGAGGACAGTTGGAAATGGCTTTTATCCAGGTAAGCATAGCTATAGAACTTAAAAAAGTCAAGATGCATCAATACTGGCACTTTTTTGCACTTAATCAGAAAATGTCAAGGTGTGAGAAGAAGATTTTCACACAATTAAGCCAAGACTGGATATCTAAAGTGCATCCCGATATAAATTTTAGTCAGGTTAAAAATGTATTGAGTGAAATAGTTCATTAGTTCAGAACAGATCAGTCAGGGACAATGGGATACCACTTTGTAAGTTAGAGGTATGGAGTTAGGAATTGTTGGTAAAAAAATTAGGCCTTGCAAATAGCAACAGCTGCTGCCAAATAAAAATATACTGATTCACTGGCACTTCAAAAAGGACTGCTATTTCTGCCATGTACCGATACATTTACAACAATGCAATTTCTAAATCGATCTTAGATTCTAAGAGCAAAAGCTTATAATAGATATCTGCATAAATTTGGATTCTCTTGACAACTTCATTTTTATTTTATTATATACTTATATTGGTTATATATTTATGTTACTACAGTAACATTTCCTCCATATTAAAGATAGCCTGCTTGAATTTCAAAAAACTTTCACAGATATATTTATCTCTTTCAGTTCATTTTTTAGCAGAGAATAGGTCTTACCAAGCCAGAATTAAGGATTTCCTCTTTGGCACCATACTAATTCTCCAGCTTTAATCCCTGGTACTTCTTTGTTTTATTTCTGTCCCTCATTAGTCTGTTTGTTTTATAAGACCATAATCAAATGCTGATTCCGACTCAAAACCTTCCTTGATCCCGTCAAAGATTTGTCCTTCTTAGGAATATCCAGAGTATTTTGTTAGTATTTCTTTATTGTAGTTTTTATATGTTTGCATTATTCATCCAGTGAAGAAATATTTGTTAATTACGTCCAAATACTGTACTGGGCAATGGATAATAGCTGACATTTGTGGGCTTACTATATCTTAGACATCATAAGCTTCTTAATCGGATTTTCTCTTTTAATCCTCAAAACATCATGAGTATTAGTCTATTATTATTCCCATTTATAGATGAAGAAACAAGTTTAAGAGGTTAAGTAATTTGCTGGAGATCACAGAGCTAGTTAAGTGGCATACAACTTTAGGTAATCCATATCTACAACCTTCAGGTTACAGACTTCATTACAGTTTGTTTATGTACATTTTTTTATGCATCTATGTTTTACAGGCTTTACTAAGTTGTAAATTATTTGAAAGCAGGGGTAGTATATTCATATCTGATCCCTTATTGCTCCTATTGTAAATCAGTGGTGTAATAAAGCTGATAGTGGACGCACATAGGGAGGATATCAGACTTAAGTGAATGGGAACAGTGAAAATATTTGTGGAACAGGAGACATTTAAATCGAGTGCTGAAGGATGAGTAGGCATTGGCGTGATGAAAAGGCAGACACCATGGAAATTGGGAAGATGGGCTGGAGAAATATATGTGTGATAGTCCAAAGGCAGGGACTATGATGGCTCGAGCTGTGCTGTCCAGTATGGTAGCCAGTAGCTATATGTTGCTATTGAGCACTTGAAGTGCAGCTAATCCAAATTGAGATGTCAAGTGTAAAGTACCATTGGATTTTGAAGACTTAGTATAAAAAAAGAGTGTAAAATATCTCAATAATTGTTTATATTGATTACATTTTGAAATAACATTTTGGATATATTGGGTTAAATAAAATACCCATTTTTACCTGTTTTATTTTACTATTTTAATCTGGATACTTGAGGATTTAAAATTACATATAGAGCTCTTACATTTCTATTGGACAGCACTGATCTAGAATTTAGAAGGATTTCAAAATGACCAGTACTGTGTTTGTGTGCCACATACATGTGTGTTGTGAACTGAACGCGAGCCCGGGAATCTCGTCCAGCGAGAGGGTCCCAAACCTGGAAGAGAGCGCGCGCCAGAAAAAAGGAGATAGAAAAGGCGGGGTCTAGAGGGCTACATGCGCTATGCTCATGCAGCAGCTTTATTTTGCAGTGTGTTTCATTATATACTTTTCTGAAGTTAAAGTTGTTTATGCCAAATTAACATATTTAAGTTACAGTAAGCAAGTTACACCCAGTAAGTTAAGCCCAGTAAGTAGGCTACGCCCAGTAAGTAGGTTACACCCAGTAAGTTAAGCCCAGTAAGTAGGCTACGCCCAGTAAGTAGGTTACGCCCAGTAAGGAGGTTACGCCCAGTAAGGAGGTTAAGATAAGTAGATTACAGTCACGCCCTGTAAGCTATGGTAAGTAAGTTACCAAGTGTACATATTTAAGTTAATATTTTGCAATGAAAGTAACACGGGTGCAAAATGAACACAATCAAGCAATAAACCATAAGGAGCCAAAAGTAGACACGATGCCTCCTAAGTCCTCATATCCAAAAGGTAATGTCTGTTCATTATTTTGGATAACATATAGTTCCTCTCTCGGTTCCTACTTTCCCTCAGCTCGACTCCCCCAACTGGGGATCTGTGTCCGGGCTCAAGCTCACTGTATGGTGAGGCCCATTTCCCAGGGGCCTCACGGGAGCGATCCCCACAGATTCCCTCAGGCAGTCATTAAATCTTAAAGAACAAAATAATGAGATTGAGTCCGAAATCCAACAGGGCAATCATTAACTCTTAGAGACCAAAATAATGAGTTTGGGTAACTTATAAAGAAAAGAGCTTTAATTGATTAACAGTTCCATATGGCTGGGAAGGCCTCAGGAAATTTACAATGATGGTGGAAAGCAAAGGAGAAGCAAGGTATGTCTTACATGGTGGTGGGAGAGAGAGAGTAATGGGGAAAGTGCCACAATTTTAAACTATCCAATCTCATGATAGCTCCCACATTATCATGAGAGCAGCATGGAGGAAATCCAGCCCCATGAGCCAATCTCCTCCCACCAGGTCCCTACCTGATAGAGATTACAATTCAAGATGAGATTTGGGTGGGGGCCCAGAGTCAAGCCATAACAACATTAACAAGTTGATTCTAAACTTTATACAGAAATACGAAGAACCTATAATAACCAGTACAGTCCTGATGAAGAAAAATATTAAGAACTTCTAAATTCTTATTTATGAAAAGACAAGATTAAAAAGTGGAAAAGACCACAGACAAAAACAAACAAAAAACAAAAACAAAAACAAAAAACAAGAAAAACACAATTTTTTAAATTTGCAAAAAGCTTGATCGGCCATTTCATAAAATATATCCAAATGTCCAATTAGCATGTATGAAGGAGTTCAGTACCATTTGTCGTTAGAGATATGCACACTAAATTCTGAGTGAGAAATAGCAATATGCATTCAGCAGAAAGGCATTATTAAAAGGACTCACAACTTTTTTTTTATTTAGGTACGGGTGTAGACCAGCAGGAACTTTTGCACATTACCACTGAGAAAATGAATTAGTAAAAGCCCTGTAGAAAACTGTTCATGTCCAGGTGTAATGGCTCATGCCTGTGATCCTAGCACTTTGGGAGGCTGAAGTGGATGGATTACCTGAGGTCAGGAGTTTGAGACCAGCCTGGCCAACATGGTGAAGTCTCATTTCTACTAAAAATACAAAATTAGCCAGGTGTGGTGGTGCACACCTGTAGTCCCAGCTACTTGGGAGGCTGAGGCAGGAGAATAGCTTAGACCCTGGGAGGTGGGGGTTGCAGTGAGCCAAGATCATGACACTGCATTCCAGCCTGGGTGACTGAGACTGTCTGAACAACAACAACAACACCAACAACAAAAAGAATAAGAAAAGAAAGGAAAACTGGCCATGTCTATTAAAGCTTAGCATATATATTTTCTATGACACAGCAATTTCATTCCTGGGAATGTGTCCAACAGAAATGTTTGCATATGCCCACCAAAAAAATGTGTGAGGATATTCATAGTAGTTTGATTCAGTAGCCTCAATCTTAAAAGAAGCTAAATTTCTACAATGAATATTGCAAAATGAATAATGTTTTGGTGATATATTCTTACATAGCAATGGTGAGGAACAAAGTACTGCTGACCTCAACGATGTGGGAGAAGCTCATAGATTTAATACTGAACTAAATAAGCAACACAGAAAAGAGTATCCACTATATGATTATAAAAATATATTTCAAGAAAAGCAAAAAGAAAAATCTGTCATTATGGAGCTCAGAATTTATTTCTTCTACCCCATTGCCATCATCCTGTCCTTTTTGTTTTTGTCCTAATCTTTCTCTGCAGGTGACAAATCAGATTGGCTTGTGGCTTATCCTTCCTTTTTCCTCCATACCAATTATCTAATAAATGCATATTTTCCTCTTTGTATTTCTTACATAAAAGGTAGCATATTACAGATATTTTATTGTACTTTGCTTTTTTCACTTAAGAATGGGCCCTGGAAATCAACCCGTATCGGTTTTGAGATATGTTCTCTAAGTTTTTAAATGTTTAAAGTTGGATAATTCTCTATTTTTTTAATATACTGGAGTGAATTTACCCATTCTCTTATGCATAGGCACCTAGGTTTCTTCACTATTTGCAATTACAAGTGATGGTATAATGACTAAACTTGTATATATGTGTATTTGTATTGCTAAAGGTGTTATCTTCAGAGCAAATTCCCAAAGAAGCATTGCTGATTTGCAAGTTATTGGTAGTTATTTCCAGCTTCTCTAATGTATTAGTGTTCTACTCTTACTGTAATACATTACTATACCCCTGGTAGCTTAAATAGCACATATTTATTATCTCACCATTCTGTAGGTCAGATGCCCAACACAGGATTGGTATGGCTGCATCTCTTTCTATTCCCATGCCTTTTCCTGCTTTGAGATTGCCCACATTTTGTGATCCATGGGACCCTTCAAAGCAGGCAATGACATATGAAGACCTTATGCTGTCATCTCTGTGGCTCTCCACATCAGAGAAAGTTCCTCTGCTTTGAAAGAGTTGTGTGATAAGATCGCATCTGACTGGAGAACTAGGAAATATTCCCCATCCCATGTTTCATAACCATTATCACATCCACAAAGTCTCTTTGGCTATGTAAGCTCACAAACTTGGAAATGATGAGGACTTATATATGGATATTTAAGGGGACCATTATTCTTCCTATCACCAGCTCCAGCTGGACTTTACCAATTTGCATTCTCATCCACAATGTACACGAATGACTATTTCTCAGTAGCCTTGCTGATAAAATACATTGTCATATTTCTATTTTTTTCCAATCTGACAGGAGAGAAATGGTTCATAAATTAATTTTAATTCGTATTTATTATACTATAAGTGAGGTTGAACACCATTTGTTATGCTTTATGGTCACATTATAACTTTTTGCAGAATTACCTGTTCATATTTTGCCCTTTTTTTACTTCAGTACTCAATGTTCATTATATATCAAGAATATGATCTCATTTACCTGTGACTTCTGCTGCATGTATTTCTTCTTCTTTGTCTTTTTTTTTTTTTTACTTTTTTATGGTGTGTTTGGCAACCAATATATATAGGCATAGTTATAGGAATGGATGCCATGTACACAGACAAGATACATATAAATTTTAATAAACAAATCAAATTTAAACTCAAATTTATCATTTTTTTTATTGCTTCTGGTGTTTTAGTCAGTTTAAGAAAGGCTTTTACTGTAAACTCAGTTTGTACAAAAATTCATCTGTGTTCTCTCTTAGTACTGTATGGTTTCTATTTTTACATTTTGAACTCAGAAGGAATCGGAGATGGTTACATATTGGTCATGGGGTGGTATGGATCTGCTTTATCTTTTTAATGTTTTAAAAGTGGCTATGCAGGCCAGGAGTGGTGGCTCATGCCTGTAATCCCAGAGGATCACGTGAGGTCAGAAGTTCAAAACAAGCCTGGCCAACATGGTGAAATCCTGCCTCTACTAAAAATACAAAAATTAGCTAGGTGTCATCATGGGCACTTGTAGTCCCAGCTAATTGGGAGGCTAAGGCCTGAGAATTGTTTGAACCTGGGAGGTGGAGGTTGCAGTGAGTTGGAGTCTTTTCAAATTAATATTTTCTTGGCTGTTCTTGTATAAATATTTCTCCACATGAACTTTGGTATCAATTTATCTATATCATTAAAAAATAAGAAACAGAAGTAATTTTATTGATATTGAATCAAATTTATAAATTAACTTGGGGAAAGCTTACATCCTTAAGATATTGAATCATCCACTTCATGAGAGAGAATATTTTCTTCAATGTATTCAAGTCTACTTTTAAATCTTTCAGGAGTTAAAACATATAATAGAGATTTTGCATATTTTTGTCAAGTGTATTCTGAAGTATTTGATACCATTTGTTACTTTTGTAAACAGTAGTTTATGTATCCTGACATCTTTTACTTCTTTGTGTAGATAAAAATGGTTGTTTTTTCCTATGGTACTTTCATATCATGTTGCTTAATGAATTATTCTAATTTTTGAGTTAGGTTTATCATTGTTTCTCAAGAGATTTTCCAGGTATGCTGTCATGTTGGCTGCAAACAGAGGTAATTTTACTTGTTTTTATTCTTTTCCAATTCTCATGTATCTGATATTTCTTGCCCAACTACATTAGCTGATATCTATAGAACAAAGTTTAATACTAGTGAATATAATTAACACCCTTCCCTTTCTTGTGATTTTTGTGGAAATGCCTCTAGAGATTCACAGTTAACTAAGATGCTGGCCTTAAGGCAATTGTATGATGTTAAGAAATTATGCATCAATTTCTTTCTTAAGAGTTTCTATCCAGAATGTTTTCAAATTTGTCAAACATTATCCAAGTTTTCAAATTTGTCAAACATTATTGAGCATTTATAGAAATGGTGATATGATTTTTTTCTTTAATCTATTAATATGATGCATTATATTAATACCCTAATACTGATACAATTTGTCTTTTTAAAATAAATCCCATTTCCTCATGTATTTTTTATCATTGCATTAGATTCTATTTGCTAATGTCTTATTTAGCATTTTTGCAAGCATATTTGTGAGTAATATTGACCCGTAAGTTTCTTTTTATGTGTGTGCTATCTTTAGCTAGTTTAGATAAATGGTATTCTGATTTCGTAGAAGGTAATGGAAGTTGCAGAGCATTGAAAAGGAATGACACTCCGGAGGCTGGAGTGTCATTCCTATTCAATGATCTGCAACTATGTATGTCACATAAGGATTATGTCTGAAGTTTCTGCAGAATAGTCCTTGAAACTACTGAGACATATGCATTTTTTTCTTTTTTGTGGCTCAGATATTTCTTACTGTTTTTCTTTGTTTCTTTTCAAAGTAGTATTAGAATTGATAACCCATACTTTCATATATATTATGTATACTATGTGTGTTAACTTCATTAGCCACAATAGTTTGCCTTTTCCAGAATGTCACATAATTAGAATCATATGCAGAAGGGTGCCTTTCCAGATGTCTTCTTTCACGTAGTGATAGCATTTAAGATTTATTAATGTCTTTCTATCTTGATAGCTCAAATATTTTTATTATTAATACGTTATATGGGTATACTAGAGTTTGTTATCTACTCATTGATTGAATAACATTGTTTCTAGGTGTTGGATGTATAAATAAAGCCACTATAAATATTCACATGCAGGTTTTTGAGTAGGCAGTTTTGAAATAAGTTGTGTAAATATTAAGGAGTGCAACTCCTGGATTATATGGTAGGAATACTTTTAACTTTTTAAGAAACTGCCAAACTGTTTTTTAAAGTGACTGAGCCATTTTGCATTTTTGCTAGCAATAAATGAGAGTTTCTGTTGCTTTGCATACTTGCCAGCAATCAGTGCAGACAGTTTAAAAAATTTTATCCATTCAAATGGAAATATTATGGTATCTAATATTATATTTAATTTGCATATACTTTCTTTCTTGGACTTTCTTAATCAGTACAGTTAGTTTTAAAAATTTTATCCATTTAATGGAAATATTATGGTATCTCATTTCATATTTGTTTTGCATATACTTTTATCATTAGGCTTTCTTGATCAATCAGTACAGTTTAAAAAATTTTATCCATTTTAATAGAAATATTATGGTATCTTGTTTTATATTTAATTTGCATATACTTTTATTCTTAGACTTTCTTAATCACTTTGTTTTCAGTATTTCTCTTGAACATAGTGATTCTTTCTTGGTGAGTCCAATTAATAATCATTGTATTTTAATAGGTAAGTTAAGCTTGTTCACATTTAATGACCTGCTATTCTGTTTGGTGTCATCTCCAAAAAATTATTTTATGTAAATAAATTTATAGAAATAAAATTATATTTTATAATTAACCAAATGGTTGATTATATTTAATAAAAATGTCCCCAGTCACTTTTCGAAAGAAGACATACATTAGGCCAACAAACATATGAAAAAATGCTCATCACTGGTCATTAGATAAATGCAAATCAAAACCATATTGAGATATTGTCTCACGCCAGTTAGAATGGCAATCATTAAAAAATCTGGAGACAACAGATGCTGGAGAGGATGTGGAGAAATAGGAACACTTTTACACTGTTGGTGGGAGTGTAAGTTAGTTCAACCATTGTGGAAGACAGTGTGGCGATTCCTCAAGGACCTAGGAATAGAAATTCCATTTGACCCAGCAATCCCATTACTGGGTATATACCCAAAGGATTACAAATCATTCTATTATAAGGACACATGCATACATATGTCTATTGCAGCACTGTTTACAATAGCAAAGACTTGGAACTAACCCAAATGCCCATTGTTAATAGACTGGACAAAGAAAATGTGGCACGTATTCACCATGGAATACTATGTAGCCATAAAAAATGATGAGTTCGTGTCCTTTGTAGGGACATGGATGAATCTGGAAACCATCATTCTCAGCAAACTGACCCAAGAACAGAAAATCAAACAGTGCATGTTCTCACTCATTGGCGGGTGTTGAACAATGAGAACACATGGACAGTGGGAAGGGAGCATCACTCACTGGAGTCTGTTGGGAGGGACTAGGGGAGGGACAGTGGGAGTTAGGGATTTGGGGAGGGATAACATGGTGAGAAATGCCAGATATAGATGACGGGGATGGAGGCAGCAAACCACATTGCCATGTATGTACATATGCAACAATCCTGTATGTTCTGCACATGTACCCCTGAAGTCCAATAAAATAGAAAAAAAAAGAATTATGGTTGCAATTATAAATTTATGCTCACCTTCATATCTCAGACATATTTTAGTTGAACATAATGAGATTCTGGGTTAGATCAGCATAACGAAAAAACATCCTTTTCTCAATTTTGTTGACATTTAATATATATAATATGAAATGTGCAAAATATAAGTGCACTGATTGATGGACTTTTTTTTTTTTTTACAAATGCATACACTCTTCTAGAACAACGACGAAGATATAAAACATTTCCACCATAATAGTAAGTTCCCCCTTGCCTTTTTATAGTTAATCTCCTGCTTCCACCTTTAGGAATCATCTTTCTGATTTCAATTACCCTGCATCAGTTTTGTCTATTCTAAAATGTCAGATAAATGAAATCATATAGTATGAATTATTTTGGGTCCTTTTTAAAAAGTTAACATAATGTTTTAGAGACTCATCATATGTTTATTTTAGTAATTCATTTCTTTTCATTGCTGAGGAGTAGTCTAACAATATATGTGGTATAGGCAAATATATCACAGTTTTTTTATTTTCCTGTTGTTGGACATTTTAGATTGTTTCCAGTTTTGGCTATGGTGAGTACAGTGGCAATGAATGTCCTCGTACAATTCATTTTGAACATAAGTGTATGTTTACTTTTACAGGAAACTCAGTTTTCAAAAGTGAATTGCCACTGGTATTCTTACAAGTCATATATGAGGTCCATTTGCTATAAAGACTCACCATTTGGTATTTTCAATGTTTTCAGAATAACCAATTCTAGTGAGTATGTAGTGGTATCTCACTGTGGTTTTAATTTGCATTAGAACTTAGAAGACTAAGTCTATTAAGGAACCGTTTATGTGATAATAGCCAATCTGGCTATCTTCTTTTATGAAATGTATGTTTAATATTTTTATTCACTTTATAAGTAGAGTTGTTAAAGTTCTTAATTTTGGTGAAGTCTACTTTATTTATTTTTATGTATGGCTGTGCTTTTAGTGGCCTGACAAACATGCCCACTTCAAGGTTACGAAGACATTCTCTTACATTTTCTTCTGTACAATTTATAGTTTTCCTTATGTTTAGGTTTATAATCCATATCAAATTAATTTTTGTGCATCATATGAGGTTCAATTACTTTTTATTATTTTAAAAATAAGAATATGAAGTTATCCCAGCACCATCTGTTAAAAATACTTTCTTTGCTTGTTGTATTTCATGGTAATATTGTTGAAAATATATTGTACATTGCTGAAAATATATTGATCAAATATGAGTGTGTCTGTTGGTTCCATTGATCTGTCTGTCTTTATACTGATACTTCACTGATTTAACCTTAGGGTAGTTTGAAAGTCTGAAAACATAAGTATTCCAACTTTGTTCCCTCTTTTAAAGATAGTTTTGGCTATTCTAGGTCATTTCAGGTTTAACATAAATTTTATAATCAGCTTTTCAACTTCTGTTGAAAAATCAGTTGGGATTTTCTTTAAGATGGCAATGCATGTATAGATCAATTTGGGGAGAACTGTTATCTAACAATATGAAGTCTTCAAATCTAAGAATATACTACAGCACTCTATTTAATATATCTGTACTATCTCTCAACAATATCTTTCATATTTTCTTTACATTTATTATATTTTGTATTTGTTCGTGTTACTAAAAATGTTTTTATTTTAATTTCATTTTTAATTGTTTCTAGTAGTATACAGGAAGATACTTTTTGTATATTAATCTTGTATTTTCCAGCTTACGTCAATTTTGGTTGTTGCATGACCATATTGTCTACAAATATACTGTTTTTACTGTTTCCTTTTCAAATCTTATATCTTTTCTTCTTTTTCTTTTTTGTTCTTTTTTTAAAAATATTACTTCACTGGCCAGTAAAATACTGCATAGAGTGGGCAGAAAGAATATTCTTGTCTTGTACTCTTAGGGAGAAAGCATTCATTAAATCATCATTATGAATAATAATGAGGTTAGCAATAGGTTTCTGTAGGTGATACTTACCTGAATGAGGAAGCTTCTTCTATCCCTAGTTTGTTGAGAAATTTTTCATGAATAAGTTGAACTGTTTCAAATGCCTTTTCCATATTTCTTGAGATGATTAAAAAGAATTTCTTATCATGGTGAGTTGCATTTATTTTATTTCAAATGTTAAGCTAAACTTGCATTGCAGGGATAAACCCCATGTAGTAATGACATATTATTTTTGTATATTACTGGGTTTAATTTGCTGATAATTGATTGAATACGACTGCATTCCTGAGGCTTATTGTTCCACTATGTTATACTGGCCTCATTAAACAGATAGATGAATGTAACTTCACCACTTTCAGAAGGAGTAGTCGTATAGAATTATTTATTCCTTAAATTTTTGATAAAATTTACCAGTAAAGTCATCTTGATTTGGAGTTCTCTTTGCATGAAAATTTTGGTTATGAATTCAATTTCCTAAAGACAAAGAGCTATTTAGATTTTTCTTTTTTAAAAAATGTAATGTGTCTATCAAAGACCTTGTTAATTTTCTTCCAGTTTTCAAATGTATTAGCATAAATTTGATTATAACATTCCTTTATTATCCCTTTACTATTTGTGGAATCTATAGTGATGTTTCCTTCTTCTTTCTCTATATTAGTAATTTTCTATGAGGTTTGGTTTGAGAACCTACTAATATGGTTGACCTTTCCTATTAAGAGCTAGCATTTCCCTTTTGTGGCCTTTTCATTGCAAAGCATTAGGAGTCCCCTTCAGGATCTGCCTGGACTTAGCTTGCCTGATAAGGGAAGAGAGAAATAAAAATACAAATGAACTGCAAATGTTAGCCAGTATGTACTGGCGCAAGCTAAGGGAGTACCTGTAAGATTGGATATTTTTGTTGATTAATTAAGGGAGCTGAAACATAAGACTGAAAAAGGGAGACTTTATGGGCTTGAAGGCATTTTCTCAGGATGCAATATTCAACATCTTGCAAATATCTCAGTAGATGGTTCCATCTTTCTGCTAGGGTGGTTCCTGGAAGGCTGGATAAAGTGAGGGCTCCTTCATCATGGTGTTGCCGTTGCTTAAATTGCTATAGCAGAAAGTGATGGAAAGAATAAAAGGGTCAGGTAAGGTAGTATGCTGAAGTGGATATATTATGTGAGAACAAAAGACACATTAAAGTGTTACATTACACAAGAAGACCCAGAAGACATATCATTAACCAAAGCCATCAAGAAAGCACTGGCAAGAGAGACATCAGCAACATCAGTGGTGGCTTTTCAAGTCAGGACCGATGATATGAGAAAATTCAGAGCTTGGTTTGTTACTGACAATGGGTACAATGAGACCCCAAACCAGGACAGGAGGGGTAGTGACTCTCAACTGCCCCAGTTTGGGGTGTATGGATCATTGTCATGACCAGTAAGATCAGGGTGGCACCCAAGGAAGCTAGACCTTCCAATTAATATGGAAAAGGTTAACAGTTAATGGAACACAGCCTCCACAGAAGAAATAGATGGGAAACCAACAAGGGTACTGCTTAACTTATATAATCAAAAGAAAACCAGAGTAGATGAACAGGCAGCTGAGGGCAGTTGCTTTTATTTTAAAAATTGCATTATTTTTACACAGTTTTCAGTCTGGAATCAGTTGATAAAGAGGTTTGTTAGTCCCCAGGACAAAGGGTCTCACAGCACCATGATGTGTATACTGTGTGATTCTCATCTTTCCTGCCAAATGGTAAAACATGTTAATTACACTTACTCTTTATTCCTGTTGATAAATTCCATAAGGAATCTGAGGAGTAGGTTACAGTTTAGGAGACTCTAAAATTGGCTCTCCACTAACAAGCATTGAGAATTCAAATTCCAGTGAGTATAGAAAGACTTGCTACCTCCTCTCTATATTTTTCCCATTTCTCCTTGAGCCAGATATGCACACTGTACCTTAGAAATAGCTCAGGATCTTACACAGCTCTCCTTAGGTAATAAAAATACCATGTTCTGAGAACACCTTTGATTCTATTTATTACAATATTTTAAAAAGTGACTATTACATCAAGTTTCTAACACTGGTGTCACAGTTTTAATAGGCTAGTTTAATAATTCTTTCCAAATAACTTCAAATATCTCTTATTACTTTGGTAAAAATGTTTTTACCAAATAATAATAAATGGCAAAATTGAAAACGTTTCTCCCCACTTACAACAATATTTTATTTCTTGGTATATATTTCTTATTCTCTACTTTCCTGCCTACAAGAAAATGTATAATGATCTTATAGATATTAAACATTGATGGACATAATGTGCTATCGATAAGCTGCTAGGAAAAACTAAGACTAGATAATATGACAGGTTTGCAGCAATGGCCACACTGTCTTCCACAGTGGCTGAACTAATTTATACTTCCATCAACAGTGTAAAAGTGTTTCTTTTTCTCCACAACCTCACCAGCATCTGTTGTTTTTTGACTTTTTAACAGTAACCATTTTGACTGGAGTGAGATGGTGTCTCATCATGGTTTTGATTTGCATTTCTCTAATGGTCAGTGATGTTGAACTTCTTTCATATATTTGTTGACAGCATGTATGTCTTCTTTTGAGAAGTGTCTGTTCATATCCTTTGCCTACTTTTTAATGGAGTTTTTTTTTCTTGTAAATTTGTTTAAGTTCCTTGTAGATTCAGGTTATTAGACCTTTGTCAGATTACAAAAATTTTCTCCCATTCTGTAGGTGGTCTCTTCACTCGGATAATTATTTTCTTTGCTGTGTAGAAGCTCTTTAATTAGATCCCATTTGTCCATTTTTACTTTTATTGCAATAGCTTTTGATGTTTTCACCATGAAATCTTTGCCTGTACCTATATCCTGAATGATACTGCCTAGATTTTCATATAGGGTTTTTATAGTTTTGGGTTTTATATTTAAGTCTTTAATCCATCTTGAGTTAATTTTTTGTATATGATGTAAGGAAGGGGTCCAGTTTCAGTTTTCTGCATATGGCTAGCCAGTTCTCCAGCACCATTTATTAAATAGGAAATACTTCTGTCATTGCTTGCTTTTGTGAGGTTTGTCAAAGATCAGATGGTTGTAGGTGTTCAGTTTTATTTCTGAGTTCTCTATTCTGTTGCATTTGTCTATATGTCTGTTCTTGTACCAGTACCATGATGTTTTGGTTACTGCAGCCCTGCAGTATAGTTTGAAGCCAGGTAGAGTGATGCCTCCAGTTTGTTCTTTTTGGTTAGGATTGACTTGGCTATTTGGGCTCTTTTTTGGTTCTGTATGATTATATGCTTCTAATCGGCCATCATGCTCCTTTCTTTCTAATGTCTTAGTGGACTAATTTTTTTCTAATTCTGTGAAGAATATCAATGGTACTTTAATGGGAGTAACATGGAATCCATAAATTACTTTGGGCAATATGGCCATTTTCATGACATTGATTATTCTTATCCATGAGCATAAATGTTTCTTTACTTGTTTGCTTCCTCTATGATTTTTCTGAGCAGTGCTTTGTAGCTTTCCTTGAAGAGATCTTCCACTTACCTTGTTAGTTGTATTTCTAGTTTTTTTAAAAAAAGTTTTTATAGCAATTGTGAATAGAAGTTTATTCATGATTTGACTCTCTGCTTGCCTGTTGTTGGTGTGTAGGCATGACAGTAATTTTTGCACATCAATTTTATATCCTGAGACTTTGCTGAAGTTGCTTATCAGCTTAAGAAGCTTTTGGTCTGAGACAATAGGGTTTTCTAGATATAGGATCATGTCATCTGCAAACAAAGACCATTTGACTTCCTCTCTTACTATTTGAATACTCTTTTTTTCTTCCTCTGGCCAGGACTTCCAATATCATGTTGAATAAGAGTGGTGAGAGGGGGCATCCTTGTCTTCTGCCAGTTTTCAAGGGGGAACGCTTCCAGCTTTTGCCTGTTCAGTATGATATTGGTGGTGGGTTTGTCATATATGGCTCTTATAATTTTGAGGTATATTCTTTCAATACCTTGTTTTTGAGAGTTTTTTTTTTTAACACAAATGGACATTGAATTTTATGGAAATCCTTTTCTGCATCTATTGAGATAATTATGTGGTTTTGGCCTTTAATTCTGTTTATGTGATGAATCACATTTATTGATTTGCATATGTTGAATCAGCCTTACATCCTGGGAGGAAGCCAACTTGATTGTGGTGGGTAAACTTTTTGATATGCTGCTGAATTCAGTTTGCCAGTAATTTATTGAGGATTTTTACGTTGAAGTTCATCAAGGATATTGGCCTGAAGTGTTATTTATTTATTGTATCTCTGCCAGGTTTTGATATCAGGATGATGTTGGCCTCATAAAATGAGTTAGGGAGGAGTCCCTCCTTTCCAATTTTTTGGAAATGGTTTCTGTAGAAATGGTACGAGCTCCTCTTTGTACCTCTGGTAGAATTAAGCAGTGAATCCATCTGGTCTTGGGGTTTTTTTTTTTTCTTTTTTTGGTTGCTAGGCTATTTATTACTGCCTCAATTTCAGAACACATTATTGGTCTATTCAGGGATTTTATTTCCTCCTGATTCAGTCTTGGAAGGGTGTATTTGTCCAGGAAATTGTCAATTTCTTCTCAATTTTCTAGTTTATGTGCATAGAAGTGTTTATAGTATTCTTCGATGGTTGTTTGTATTTCTGTGGGGTCCCTCTTATCAATTCTGCTTGTTTTTATTTTATCATGTCTCTATCTCCTTCAATTTGGCTCTGATCTTGGTTATTTCTTATTTTTTTGCTAGCTTTGGGATTTGTTTGCTCTTGATTCTCTAGTTGTTTTGGTTGGGATAGTAGGTTGTTAACTTGAGATCTTTCTAGCTTTTTGATGTGGGCATTTTAGTGCCCTCTTAACACTGCTTTAACTGCATCCCAGAGATTTGGGTATATTGTCTCTTTGTTCTCATTTCTTAATGTTGAGTTTTAATTTTATTGCACTGTGGCCTGAGAGACTATTATTATTTCAGTTCTTTTGCATTTGCTGAGGAGTGTTTTCTTATTATATGATCAACTTTAGAGTAGGTATTTTGTGGCAGTGAGAAGAATATATATTCTGTTGGTTTCAACTGGAGAGTTCTGTAGATATTTATCAGGTCCACTTGATTCAGGGCTGAGTTCAGGTCCTGAATATCTTTGTTAATTTTCTGTCTCGATGATCCAAGCTGCTTGCCTATTCAGTTCCAATGCAAAACCCTGGATAGTTCAGTGGAAGGTGTTGAATTCACTTGCCTCTTTTCTTTCCTCTCTGTGAGTGCCGCAAACTCCAGCTGCTTCTAATCAGCCATCTTGTCCCTCATCTTTCTAATGTCTTAGTGGACTAATAGAAGACAGCTGAATTCTTATAGTTGCTTCTACATTTAATATTTTGTGACATATTGTTTTATTAAAGAATATGAAGAAAATTTCACTTTGCACAGATATATATAGTTGGAAAGAGGAGTTGTATTTCAATAGCTTTTCAGATAATTGTTGATATTCTTCTTAGTTACTACACTAAATTTTGCAAGCAGTAGTTTCCTAAAGATTAATTTTATTGTTAATGCAAAAACCATATTATTGAATTCTATTACATTAAAGTATACTGATTTATCTTGCACTTTGATTGGATCTATTAGCCATGTAAGATTTTGAAACATTAGGTATTGGTCATTTGGAAAATACTAGTTTTCTGAGTATAAAGATCTTCTAAATGTCAAACTTAATTATCAATATAAAAATACGTTTGCTTTTTAATATTAACACCATTCTCATCCAAAAAATTCTTTCAGACCTAGAAAGTTATCAAACTTATGATGGTAGATGTGATTTTCCCAAATTTCTTATCTTTTGCTTTAAAGCTATAATTTTTCATTGGCAATAAATATTGTCATTTGTTTTCTTGGAAGCAACAGTGTAACTTCATTCATTTTAAAGAAAAACAACTACCAAATATCAAAATTCTAATACTTATAGTTTGTCAGTCATTTATTCTTTGTAAAAGGAATGTTTCATGAAAATCAGCCATTTCGGCTAACAACTCAATCCCACAGATGCTTTTTATCAAGACAACTGTGTTAGTTCCCTATTGCTGCTGTAACAATTGTCACAAATTTAGCAGCTTAAAATAACAACCATTTATTATCTTATAATTTTGTAGATCAGAAATCCAGAGGGCTTAGCTGAGTACTCTGCCATAGATCCCATCAGACTAGAATTATGATGTCTTAGGCCTTTATCTGGAGGGTCCTGGGGATAATCCACTTCCAGATTCACCCAGATTGTTGGCAGAATTCAGTGACATGCAGATAGCTGTAGGAATGGGATTCCACGTCTTTACTAGCAGGGGCTGGAAATAATTCTTAGTTTTAGAGACTTTCTACAATTTTTGTCTTGTAATTTCCTTTGTCTTCAAATCCAGTAACAGCAGGTTGAGCCCTCCTCATGCCTCCAATTTCTCTGACCTCGCTTCTGCCTCATTTCTGGCTCTTCTGTCTCCCTTTTAAGGGCTCATGAGATTACATTGGAATCAGCTGCATAATGCTGGACAGTCTTTCTGTCTTAATATCAGGTAGATTTATTGTTTGTAAGCTCTCTTCACAGACATATCTTCATATCTTTGATTGAATATTAGAAGGAGAATCTTAAGAGAATGGCATTGCAGTTCTGCCTACCACAGTGACCACTGTCTTCCAATATGCTGCAGAAGAGCATCATGCCTATTTCCCATTTTATGACACAAATGAAAGACAAAAGGATTGAAATTTAATAAAATTCATAATTGATAAATTTATCCAATATATCTTTTAAGTATAGTGGGTTCTTATTCTTTCTCTTTCCTTCTTCTTTTTCTTTATTTGCTGCCTTGATGTATGCCAAGGAACTCACAATTTTACTTATCATTGCTTTTGCACCAGCAGTGCAGATGTTGACACAGCAGAACAAACAAAACACCTTAGTATTATAATTAAAATATTTTTAGCCTCATGAACTTCCTGAAAGAATCTTGGGAATCTCAGTGTTTTTTGAACAAAAGTTTGAGAACACTTCTTTATACTACTTACTAATTATTTTGTTCAGTATTTTGTCTCTTTGGTTGAGACAGGTGCTATTAAGTAGTAAAACCTATAAAATACAAGGACAATTTTTGTTAAGATTGAAAGTAATGTAGCCTTGACACATTCAGCAAAGTATTCAGGTTGGTTCTTATCTACTTGAGTGATCTGGAGTTAAATGGGTCTAATTAAATTGAAAGTTGAAACCTATATCGAGAGGCTTAATTCTTAGGTAACAGAAAACAAATAAAACATTAAATGTGATTGCATTTGGACCCTGAAAATTTTGGGACAACTCTAGTCCATAAATCCCATTCCCAACTCTAGAAACACTGACATTTGATGCTTTCTGTAAGTAGGTCTGGGAGTCCTTAGGGAGCTCTCATGTTTGCCAGTAGTGTACAAGGATTTTCTTGGTGTCCCCTGTACAGGGTTTTCCCTTCAGCACTTCCTCAGTTAAGTCTCAAAACTGAAAATGGTTCTACTTCTCTAGAAAAGATTGAAGAGGTATAAGAACCCTGTCCTACACTGGAATACAAAAGCAAGCTTTTTTTTCTTTTCCTAGTGTTCATCATCTTTGTCCTTTTGCTTTCCTATATTGCTCTCGACTGAATAGCATTTTCTATGCCATTGGGCTCACAATGGCCTCTGTGTACACTCTACACCCCTCTAAGTTACATCCCTGTAGTAATCTATCATTATGGAGAAACCATCTTTGCAATATAATTTAGTGCTTGATTGAATATTATAAAAAAATCTTGGGGGAACATATTTGGAATTCTGACCCAGTCTCAATCATGAGTTACATTTAGGTATAATCCCTGTTGAGTTTCTTTTAATCTGGAACAGTTCTTCAGCCTTTTTTTTCTTGAGCTTGACAGTTTTGTCAAGTAATTTCGGATTATATTGGTTAACCCTGGCTTGTCAGATACTCCCTCATGGTTGGATTCAGCTCAAGCATTTTCAGAGGACACATCATATAATATGTCTTTCTCTGTGCATCACATCAGGAAGCACATGTCAGGTTTTTCCATTAGGTGAGGTTAACTTTGATCACTTGGTGATGCCCTCTAGGTTCTTTGTAATGAAGTTACTATTTTCCCTCATCTATAATTACTAATTAATTTTTAGGGAGTGATTCTCACCTTCATTACTTACTCATTTGTCTTTTTACTTAACCTCTTGCAGTGTGGGTCCCACCTACTTCCAGCTGGCATGTCAGGCTGCCTACCACATTGCTATTATTCTAATATTATCTGTTCCCCCACTTTTTTTTGGTGTGTTTTACAAAGCTTTTAAATATATATATACACACACACACACACACACACACACACACACACACACGTATATATATATATATATATATACACACACACACACATATATACTTTAAATTCTGGGATATATGTGCAAAGCGTCTAGGTTTGTTACATAGGTATACATGTGCCACTTGCCATGGTGGTTTGCTGCAACCATCAACCCATCATATACACTAGGTATTTCCCCTAATACTATCCCTCCCCTAACCCCCCGACCTCCAACAGGCTCTGGTGTGTGATGTTCTTCTCCCTGTGTCCGCGTGTTCTCATTGTTCAACTCCCACTTGTAAGTGAGAACATGCAGTGTTTGGTTTTCTGTTCCTGTGTTAGTTTGCTGGGAATGATGGTTTTCAGCCTTATCCATGTCCCTGCAAAGGACATGAACTCATCCTTGTTTATGGCTGCATAACATTTTCTGTTGAGAAACATTAAGTTTATCCTTCCCCTGTGGCTCCTTTGTGGAGAATATCTTTTAGTTTGTAGTTAGTGGTAGGCAGGTAGCAGCTGCCTACTTGGTATGTTCTCAAGTTATGAGTAAATGTAGAGCACCTGTGTATTAATAAGAATCACCTGTCTAAGAGAAACTAAATACGTGGATGAGAATCTGTTTGGGGCCTTCAGTCTGAAGAGCTGTGAGCCCTGCAGGCTTTCAGGCTATTGGTCCCCAGGATAGATCCACTCTGTCGTGCTATCTGGGTGTCTGCCTCTCAGATATCTTCAGCACCATCTGGGTGGGGGTCTCCTGACTGAGCTGGTACTCGATAGTATTCCATGGTGTTTTTGTGCCATATTTTCTTTATTCAGTCTGTCACTGATGGGCATTTGAGTTGGTTCCAAGTCTTTGCTATTGTGAACAGTGCTTCAATAAACATACATATGCATGTTTCTTTATAGCAGAATGATTTATAATCATTTGGGGATATACCCAGTAATGGGCTTGCGGGGTCAAATGGTATTTCAGGTTCTAGATCCTTGAGGAATTGCCGCAGTGTCTTCCACAATGGTTGGACTAATTTACACTCCCACTGACAGTGTGTCACATTTGATGAATCCAGGGTCTTTGTTTTTATCTTAATTTGTGTAAAACTCCTGACAATTCGTGACACTATTGACTTTCCAACTATTTCTGAATCTCTTACATCTAGTCATTTGGGTAATGCATATTCTCTTTTTGAATGTTTTTTTCCATGTATTTGACCACTGTCTCAATGTGAATATTTCAAAACTCTTTGGTGTGAGATATTCTCTCTATAGTTTTACCTCCTCTGAATGTTCTTTTTAAACTCATCCAGATTTAAATCTCCACGTGGACCAGTGATTAAGTCAAATTAATTAAATCAGAATTTATAGACGTGACTTGGACATTTTTTTTAAAAAAAATCTGTCACATGTAAACCGGATGATTTTAGTTTACAGCTGGGTTTGAGAATCAATAATACAAATTCACATTGGTTGTCATTTAAACAAATTCAGAATATATCGTAAAGTGAAAATTCAGGACACAAAATCATATTTAAAGAATAACAGGCAGGGGGAGGGAGAGCATCAGGATAAAGAGCCAACACATGTGGGGCTTAATACCTAGGTCATGGGTTGTTAGGTACGGCAAACCAACATGGTACACTTTTATCTATGTAACAAACCTGCCAGTTCTGCATATGTATCCAAGAATTAAAATAAGACAAATAAATAAAAAGAATGTTAAAATATAATATCCTATTCATTGAGTAGTACTATAGAATTAGGAAAAGCAATATTGTTGCTGAAAAAGAGTCTTTGGGGAGAGATTTCCTGCTTTTGAATCCATTTTTTCAAAGTACTAGCTCTATGGTCTTGGCTATTTTATTTAAATTCTCAAAGCCTTCTTTGACTTGTTTATTGTATCCCCCAGGTCACCCAGGATGTAGAAAAAAGCCCCTTTCAATCATACATATACAATCACGCATATTTTCTTCTGAAAATTAGGGGAAAGAGACTGTCACAGAATAAAGCAAAAGATGGATGTTAGAGATATGTGTCTTTGAAAGTCCTTTAGGCTTCCCCCAGTCTCTCCTGCTTCTCTACTTTGAAGAACTCTTTTCTTTGGCTCCATGGTCAATCTCAATTCCTCTTGCTTTATGATACAAAGCAGTTTAACTCCCTGGCCTCTTTTCAGGTCCAGGAACTACTTTTGCTCATGCAAAGACTCTAAAATGCTCTGCTGAGCAACATTTCCTTCCGCCCAGGGCCTATCCTTTAGTGGCACAGGAGAACTGGCAGAGGCAGAGACATTGTCCTCTTTTCCCACTCCTACCCTCACCAGTTTCTGAGATTAAAGATATTTACCCACCTACACTCACCACTTACCAGAATCATGTCATGCCCTTTAGAAGACAAAGTCACAGGCTCTGCATACCAACTTTTTTTTTGCATACACAAATACATATTTCTATGAAGAGTCTTATAAAATATTAATAGTATACATCTTTTGGTTAGGTGACTAAGATTTTTATGTTTTTATGCATTTAAAAATTGTTTGAATATTTTGCAATGAATACATGTTACTATTGTAATAAAAAATAAAAAGTAAGAAAAAGCTCTCCAATCCTAACCTCTCACCTGGCCTTCAGTTCTGTATTTTCATGAGACTATCCACCAGGCTGATAGGGATTCATAAATATGTCTATACTTTCAAACTGGCTCCCTTTCCCACCTATTCCATTAAGCCTCCTTTCATCTTTAATTTACTTATGCTATTATGTTAGGTTCTGGGCTTGGTGCTGTGGCCAATCTGTGAAATCTTTTATTTTCCTTCTTTTTATGTGTTTCCATAATAAGTAATAAGAGGAGTATCATGACATTTGGAAAAAAACAGTGTGCGACTTGGAGTAAAAAAGACTTTGAAGTGCCAAGCTGGGTAATATATGTAAAGTGTCTTCAGCTATACGTAGCTATAAAGTTACCTCTCAATGTCTGTGAGTGGTTGGTTCCAGGAACCCTGTGGATACCAACATCCACGGATGTTCCAGTCCCTTATATAAAATGATATATTTGCATATAACTCACAGATCCTTCCATATAGTTTAAATCATCTCTAGATTACTTATAATACCTGATACAATGTGGATACTATGCAAATAATTGTTATACTGTATTTTTAATTTTATAATTTTAATTTTTGTATTTTTAAAAATATTTTTGATCCATAGTTGAATCCACAGATGCCAAAACCAGAAATGTGGAACTTGCAGACACAAAGGGCCTACTACATTAGTTTTTAAGAGTTTTGAAGCTCTTCAGAAGCTATGCTTAAAGGATTTAATTTTGAGAAATGTGCTGCAAAATAGTTTGAAGAAAGGTGTTCATCACAGTATAGTAATAATAAAACACGTTTCTGCCATAGTAAGCAGCCACATGATCTCACATCCTGGTATCCAGCCTCTGCTTGGATAATCCTCTGCCCTTGTGTGTGGGCTGGACCTAGGGACTCACTTTTGGCAAATAGACTATAACAAAAGTGATGGGATATCACTTCTCTCATTACATAACCAAAAAGCCCTGTGGCTTTCCTCTTCCTTTCTCTCTCTCTCTTTCTTTCTGAACCTTTTGCTCTGGAGAAAGCACCTGCCATGTTGTGAGCTTGAAATCAGACCCTCCTCAAACTGGAGACTGTAGCATCTGCCAACAACTTCTTCACAGCCCAAACTGTATCAAGATCCAAAATCCGCAGGAACTGTGAAATGATATGTATTTATTGTTTTTAAGCCACTAAATTTCAGTTAATTTGTTACACAACAAGAAACAGCATTTGTAACCCCTAAAAAAACTCTACCCTTTGAACATAATACAGAAAGTATATATTAATTTTTTACACTTATATCACACAACTGAACAAGTTATTCAATACTTTTGGATTGTGTATCATACTTGTAAACATTTGTGATGCTGTAGTCTACATGTTTATCATTTTATGGACTATATGGTAATATCATCATAATAATACATAGTAGTTTCCATAACAGGTAATAGCTCATTCTTTGAGACTAGGTTGTCTAAGTCAAACCCCAGTGACATTGGGTAAATTCCTTAACTTCTCTGTAAAATTGAGAGAATAATAATGTTTACTTCATAACCATTTTACAAGGATCAGTTCAAACAGGGAAAGTGTTTGGAATAGAGTCTAGCCTACAGGAAAAACTTCAACAAATGTTAACTTAGAAAAATAATTCATTTTTCACTAGTCTTCTACTGTGGGATGTTTTAGTGGCATCTGATTTCTGCTACTTTCTAGCCTATACCACTAACCCTAGCTGCATGCTTGCCTCTGGATTTCCTGCTGTTAGGTTTTGTCAGCCTATTTCTTTGAAACAAAGCCTCAGTGTCTGACATGTCCTTGAATGACAGCCTACAGAAAGAATAGACGAACTCTACAGAGATCTGACTTCAAATTCAACTTTCCACCCTTGAACCCTTGGTCAAGTCATTTTCTTTTGTGTCTAAATTTTCTAGGCTATAAAATATAACCAACAGTAACTATCTTTTAAGGTTGTTGAAAGTATTAGAGATAATATAAATTAAAATAATGTAAGTTAAATCTCTGGTATATGGTAGTCACTCAATAAATGAAAACTATTACTATAAAATGTGGCTAAGACCTTTGGATACTGCATCTTTTCCTCTGTATTAGGCTCCTTCTCACTGCCTTCAGCTGGGCTTGCCTTTTTCTCCATGTGGTATTCTTCAAAAGAAGTAGCAAAAGGGATTTATTTATTTAAAGATAATTACCCTCTCAAGTGACATTAGCAGGCCAGATGGTTTTCATTTTAAAAATAATCACTCTTCAGAAGAAGGGAAGAATAGAATTTGTAAAGTCTGTTCTGTAGTTCATAACAAGGTATGCTTTGCTTCATCTGTGCATGTTTTTGGAAATACTTAAAGATTCTGATTCAGCAGGTCTAAGATGACATTTGTGTTTTAAAAACTGTCTAAAAAATGACATTACCTGACATGTACTGGAAAAATGATTCATTTTTCATTGTTTTGAAAAAGCTAAGAAACTTGCTAATTCTATATTCTCACTCTTTCAGTTTTAGAGAGCAAACTACCTCTGTTATCACAGTAAAATAAATGTGTACAGGCACTCTGATATAAATCACTAATTTGGTTTGTTAAATTGACAGTACTTTGAACCTGCAGGACAGAAGAGTCTTGCTTAGCTACTCAGTAGAAAAGGATCTTACTTTTCTACTCTCTAGAAAAAGGTAGAAAAACAGCAATAATTGCTTTCAAGGCAGCTGGAAGTGAGAAGTTGAGTCAAATGATTAATAACAAAGCCTTCAGGGATAATACAATTATTATTATTTTTAATGATAGTGGGACTGTTTTATGCCCCCCCCCCACAAGCTTTATTGGGTATAATTCACTATAGTAAAATTTGTCAACCATAAGTGTACAGTTTAATGAATTTTCAAAATTGCATGCAGTGGGGGTTGCCATAAAAAATACCATAGAATAGGAAGCTTAAACAACCAAAATCTATTGTCTTAGATTTCTGGAGGTTGGAAGTTTATCAAGGATAAGCAGGTTGGTTTTCTGTAGGCTGTGGGGGAAGGATCTCTTCTTCTTTTCCTGGTTTGTTAATGACCTTTTTCCCCCTATGTCTTCACACTGTCATCCTCTGTCTATGTCTATGTCCAAACTTCCTCTTCTTATAAGGACATTAGTCATTTTGGATTAAAGTCTACCCTAATGACCTAATTTTAACTTAATTACTTTAGTTTTTCCTAATAACTTTAGTTACCATTTTCAAGACCCTTTCTTTAAATATGGTCATATTTTGAGGTACTGGAGGTTAGGATTTCAACATATGAATTTTAACAGGGACTGATAATGGTTTGGTTCTATGTTTCCACCCAAATCTCATGTTGAATTGTAATCCTGAATATTGGAGGAGAGGCCTGATAGGTGATTGGGTCATGGGGGCAGACATCTTCTCATGATAATGAGTGAGTTCTGACAAGATCTGGTTGTTTAAAAGTGTGTAGCACTTCCTTGTTCACTTTCTCTCTCCTCCTCTGCCATATGAAAGATATGCCTGTTCCTTCTTCACTTTCCATCATGATTATAAGTCTCCTCAGGTCATCCCAGCCATGCTTCCTGTACAGCCTGTGGAACTTTGAGTGAATTAAAACTTATTTTTTTCATAAATTACCCAGTCTCAGGTAGTTCCTTATAGCAATGTGAGAACATACTAATACAGGGACATAATTCAGCCTATCACACTTGCAATCATGTAAAGACTGCTACTACAAACATATAGAGTAGTTTTATCACCCTAGAAAGTTTTCTCTTCCCTTCTGCAATGAATCTCCTTTCATGATTACCAACCTAGGCAACCACCAATCTGCTTTCTGTCACTATAGTTTTGCCTTTATAGATTTTCTATATATTGAATTAAATATTATGTAGTCTTTTGTGTTTGATTTTTTCACTTGGTATGTTTTTGAGACTCACATATGGTGTTATATATATTAATATTTTATTCCTTTTTATTGCTAAGTAGTATTCTATATTGTAATTATACCACAGTTTGTTTATCTGTTCATTGATTGCTTAGCATTTGAGTTGCCTCAAGATTTTGGCTTTTGTGAATAAGGCTGCTGTGAAACCTCACATATGGGTCTTTGTATGGACTATATTTTTATTTCTGAACGATCATATAGGAATAGGACTGCTATGTCATATTGTAAGTATATTTTACTTTGTAAGTTACTAGCATACTGTTTTTAAGTTTTTCAAAGTTTCAAAACAATATGCCATTTTATATTCCCACCAGCAGTGTATGAGGGTTCAATTTCTCTGCATCCTGTCAAGCATTTGGTGTTATTAGCATTCAGCCCTTCTAGGTTTGTAGTAATAGCTCATCGTGAATTTAATTTGCATTTTTCTTTTCTATATATATATATGATTGCATTTTAGGTTCTGGGGTACATGTAAGGAACATGCAGGATTGTTGTATAGGCACATACATGGCAATGTGGTTTGCTGACTCCATCCTCATCACCTATATCTGGCATTTCTCACCATGTTATCCCTTCCCAACTCCCTAACCCCCACTGTCCCTCCCTTAATCTGCCCCCCGACAGACCTCAGGGTGTGATGCTCCCCTCCCTATGCCCATGTGTTCTCATTGTTCAACACCCGCCTATGAGTGAGAACATGTGGTGTTTGATTTTGTGTTCTTGTGTCAGTTTGCATGTTTTAAAAGTACTTAGAAGTGTTGTGGTTTTCAGTATAATCAATAGGTTTACACATTAAGCTATTCTAATAGTTGTGAATTTTAAAAAAAAATACTTAAATTCATTTATTGATGGGTTTTGATGAGCTAAATGATGTTTCTGCCTGGGACATAATTTGACCTAAAGATTCATATCAGAGCTTCCCAACATCAGACACAGGTCTATGCAGGTAGTTCACTTGGTAAGGAATTGATGATTGACTCAACACATGAGTGGAGGTGAGAGAAGAATGAAGGATTATTTTCGGATCTTTAGAAATGACTGAGCATGTGGTGCTGCTATTTATGGATAAAGTAGGAAGGAGGGGATACATTAAGGTAGCTATACATTCAGTTCAGGTTTGGAAGCACAAAGCTTGAGACATCTGTGTTGCCTATAGTGGAAATGCTGAGAAGGGATTTGTATCAACATTAGAGGTCAAATTAGATACAATTATAGATCTGGGATAGAGTCAGATCTGGAGGTGACCAGCTGGTAGAGGGGATTTGAAGCCATGGAGCTAGATGGGCTTGCCTAAGACAGAATGGCACCTAACATGTGAAGACAGCCAAGGGCCAATATCAGGATTTCAGAAATTTAGAGATTATACAGAGGAATGAGAATCTCCAAATGAGACGAACAATGGACAGTCTTAGGATAAACGTGGAGAAATTGTGGCCTCACAAAAGCCAAAGAAAGTGTTCATGTTTCCTGTGGAGGAAGTTTTAAAGTTTGGATTATGTTAATAGCAGAATGACTCATAGTTACATCACACTGCTAAAAAGAATTTCTTGAGATTTCTGCATGTTCCACCTGGAAAGGGAACATCACATAAATCGCACACTCTTTTTGTGGGCAATAGAGAGAGAGAAAAAAATGAAACAGATGAAGATGACACAGTAGAGATGCTTACACGAGGTTTCATGGACTTTTTTCATAAAGTCACAAAAATTGAGTGTTAAAGGACATTTTTTTGAAACCTGTAAGTAAAGCCAATGCAAGTTGGCCTGCATTGATTAATCATAAATTCACCACCTGTGATTGCCACTCAAAATCTGGTTTCACTGCAGAACTACTGAATCAGAATAATCTTTTAAACAAGATTCTCAGGTAATCTGTAGACACATTATAGATTCATTTGGATTAATGAAAGAGTGTCTGTAAATAAAAATTTGTAGATTGTCAGTTCCATATTAAAATTTTCTCTTTATCTTTTCAAGTTCTCACATTTCCAAAAATATCATTTCCTTTTATTTTAACAATCTCTTTTTAATTAATTTTTTGAGGTATAATTCTCAGACAAGAAAAAGTACCCATATTACTTATATAGTTGAATGAGGTCTGTTGAATGCATATAATCCTGTACCACAATCACAGGTAAGGCATCGAACACCCTCTGAAGTTTCCCATGATACTTTGCTGTCCATAGCCTTTACCACTTGTTACAAGTGACCCCCCACACCCCGAGTCTGCCTTCAGTCACTGTAGATTAATTTTACCTTTCTAAGAATTTTATATAAATTAAATCATCCTAATTAAAAGTACCTAATCATTTGTGGTTATCATTCCCTCAGTGTAATGGTTCTGAGATTCACCTGCATTTATTAGTTGTTCCTTCTGTTATATTGCTGAGTAGTATTCTATTGTATGGCTATGTCATAATTTATTTATCAATTCACTGTTTGGGGGACACTTGGGTCGTTTCAAGTTGTTGGCTGTTATGACTAATGCTGTTCAGACACATCAAGTGTTTATGTGGAAAGATGTTTTCTTTTGAGTAAATACTTAGGAGAAGAATTGCTATGTTATAACAATAAGTATATTTTTAACTTTATGAGAAATAGCCAAATTATTTTACAATGTGATTGTACAATTTACATTTCCACCCAGTGCATGGGAGTTCTGATTTCTCCACACCCTCATAAATCCTTGATACGGATAGTCATTCTAACATTATTAATTTTATTGAGTGTGTAGAGCTATTTCATTGAGGCTATTTTCCTGATTACTCATGACATTAAACATCTTTTCATGGGAGTATTTTCCATCTGTACATCTTCTTTGGTAAAGTATATATTCAAATACTTTCTCCATTTTAAAAATTAGGTTATCCTCTATTACAGAGGTATGAGAGTTCTTTACATATTCTTGATACAAATCTTTGTCACATATATAAGTATTGTGAATATTTTTCTCTCAGCCTGTGGCTTGTCTTTTAATTTTTTAAAATGAGTTAATTAATTTATTTTTTGAGATGGAGTCACAGTCTGCCACCTAGGCTGGAGTGCAGTGATACGATCTCAGCTCGCTGTGCTCGCTGTATCCTCTGCCTCCCGGGTTCGAGCGATTCTCCTGCCTCAGCCTCCCAAGTAGCTGAGATCACAGGCACACACCGCCACACCCAGCGATCTTTTGTATTCTTAGTTGATACGGGGTTTCATCTTGTTAGTCAGGCTGGTGTCGAACTCATGACCTCAGATGATCTGCCCGCCTCGGCTTCCCAACGTGCTGGGATTACATGCATGAGCCACTGAGCTCCGCAGCCTTTTGTTTTTTATTGGTGTTTTACAAAGAGCAGAAGCTTTTAACTTTGATGAAGTTCAAGTTATCTTTTTAAAAAATTACACATGATTCTTTTTCCCTATCTGAAAAATATCACCTATGGCAAGATCTGTGATTCATTTCAAATTAATTTTGTGCATGGTATGGTGGATGTTAAGAAATTTTTTTTTTTCAGAAGGATACCAACTTGTTCCACCACAATTTGTTGAAAAGTCTAATCTTACCCCCATTTAAGTTATTTGGTAATTTTATTGAAAATCAATTGATATATGTGTGGGTTTATTTCTGAAATGTGTATTTCATTTCAAATATCTACATAATTATTCTTAATACAACACATTCTTAATTACTAAAAATTTGTAGTGAGTCTTGAAATCAGAAGCATATTTTCCAACTTTGATTTTTTCCAGTTATTTTGTCTATTCTAGTTTGTTGGCATATCCAAATAAAGTTCAGAATAATTCTCTATCACTTATTTATCTATATATTTCAATTTACAAAACTTTCTTTTATTTTTATAACTTAGAATTTATGTCTGAATTTGCTGTTCAAATTCAGAAAGCATGTATACGTTTTCTTATGAAAACTCCTGTAAAATTACCTTCAGCTTCCAATTATGCAAAATAATGGAAGTTGCAATTACTCATTATTACCTTATAATCATCAATGCTGCTCATGGCAATGTAAGGTGGGCAACTTGATGCTAAAATCAGCCAGAATATGATATATACCAGGAATCTGAGTGGAGAGCTCTGTCCATTCTGAAAATGCAAAGGATACGATGAATTGAATGAAGAAATTTTAGACTAAGTTTACATAATTCTGCCTTATGTCCCTGTTGAGATTCCCAGACTTTCTCATTATCCTTCCAGTTTTGACACTTAAATCTTGGCTTTATACTCAAATTTATAAATAAGCAATTGAAGAAGATGAATGCACTGATAACATTTGGAAAATAATAAGAGCAAGATTTTTCTCTTTTCTTGCCTTATGATTCTAAAATTTATTTTGGTGCTAAATAACAAATTATAATTCACAGTTGACACATTCAATTTCTTAACTGACCTTTATCTCAAATGTCACAGCTTGACTCAAAAAACATCCAACATTTTATGGGTACAGTGATAGTAAGTTAGTTTTTTAGGTACACCATGAGACCAGATAAATATTGGTTGAGGATTCAAAAGTAGAGATGAAGTACTAAAAGAGAAAGCAAAAACACCAAGAAAACCTTTCCCTAGTTCCATCTGTTGTTGCTCCTGTTTGTCACAATCTTTAAGGATAAAAGATCACAAACTGTCTTGAAAGCCAGTGCCATGTTATTTTCATGATTCACATAGTTGCTTGTCTTATTAAACACACTACTGAAGAAAGTTATAACCAGACCCTGGTGGTCTTCAGCTTGGTCACCAGAAAGCCACTTGCTAAGGTTCCAGCTTATTGTTGGGATGCTTCCAGAATACCCTGAGTTCAGTACTTAGAGGCCAATCTGTTGACTTTGGGGAGGATAGAAGCAAGTTCGGGAACTAAGTTTGGGGGCAATGAGCAGGTAAAGTAGAATAGAGAATGAAATGAGTTGCTGGGGATATTGGCTAAAGTGAATATATCAGGCACACAGATACAGAGTCAGCTGAGCTAATTCATTCATTATTAGCTCCAATAATGAATGGTATCTAATTCTTTCTAGCTGAACAGGATATCTTGATAGATAGAAGTCTGAGGCAATTTGCCCAATTATTTTATACTGCTCTCAGAAACCAGAAAACTAAAAGGTCTTCACAGTCACAAAACATTAATTAAATAAACCATAGCATATATTCCAAAATTAATTCATACTTGGTGGGTGACTAAAATCTTTTACTTTAATGATTAAGTTTCTTGCACATCCTTAATTAAAGGAAGTTTTACTCAAGTTTTACTGTGAGCACACAATGAAACAGTGTGAGAAGGTAACTGAAGATCTTGCTGAAGCATTCAAAAATAATAATGGCAGCTGGGTGCAGCGACTCACACCTGTAATCCCAGCACTTTGGGAGGCCAACATGGGAGGATCTCTTGAGCCCAGGAGTTCGAGGTTACAATGAGCTATGATCCCACCACTACACTTCAGCTGGGTGGCAGAGTGAGATCCTGCCTCTAAAAGTAAATGTAAAGGAATGACAGAGATGTGGTCTATTTTATGTATACATGAGTACATGATTATTAGCCATATATATTATCATAAAACCCTGGAGTGGGATATAGATAATTTGATGACCCTAACACTTACTTATGTACTTAACAAGTAAGTTGTTTCATGTTTATTACATTACAGGTTTTTTCCTAGGTACAAGGTATGTGTACAGTGTTAAAAACACATGATCTTTGTGCTCAAAGAACTCTGTGATAGGGAGAAATATATGTATACAATAAGTAAAAATGAATCATTACAAACTGTGATAGGTATTCTGGTTCTGAACTTAAAGGGCTGTATATATTCCAATCACTTGGACTGTTGTTTAAAAATAAATTCCCTCCTCTCACCATCCCCACAAAGAAAAGTGGTTTGATTGGTCTGGAGTAGGGCAGGGGAATTAATATTTTTGACAAGAATCTGCAGTAATTCTAATGTAGACAGTCTGCAATCCTAGCCTGAACTTCGTCTTGAATTTCTTTTGTAAAATTTCTAAAAGTAATAATAAAGCCCCTTTCTTCCTTTGTTCCTTGCTTCATTTTTTCCTTCATTCATTTGTTCACTCCTTCCTTTCTCCTTTGTTTCATTTGTTCATTATTCTTGTGTTGGTCACAGTGCTGTACGATTTCATTTTTATTGCTTCATATTCTCTTTAAAAAATGGTTTTTTAGCTTTATTTTACTTTAAAAAAATGAGGCTCCGAAAAGGTATTGATTCTCCAAAGTCACAGAATTAGAATGAGTACAATGTTAATTTATTATGCAGTGGTTTACTCAATAAAGACAAGATTCTAGCATTTAAATGGATGATCTGGGAGATTCCTGATAGAAGAGAGTCAGGAATTGTAAGATTGTATATACTTACCCCTAAAAATGTACCTCTTTCAGTATGAATATGTACTGATGGTTTAACCATTCCAAGTAGCCCATTACTAACAACGTCCATAAGAACTGGGAAGCAATTCAATCTTTTGGCATTGCATGCTAACGAAAAGCTGTAATTCTAAAATATAACAAATAACAATATACGTTCTCATATATCTTCATTCCGTTTTCTAAAAAAGTCAAAATTCCATATTTAAATTTAAGATATTATGCTTTTATATGGTGTCAAATAATCAAAATACAAGGCCAAACACTGTGTAAGTAAAAGCATACACTATAAGTAAATCAAAACATGTGTTCAGTAAAACAAAATCATGTATCTGTTATTTAGGACACTAGATATCTTGCTTGAGGCTAGAATCACATGTTCAGTGTTTATTGCTTAAGAACAAAACAGAAGTTTTGGAATACATGTATTATAAAATCCTTGAGAGGAAATATAAAAATTTTGAACTTATGGACTTGACAGTAGGTATTCTATGGCATATATTTTGCTAATAGTTTGTGCCAGTAGACAATGATTGATACATGAATTATTTATGCCAGCAAATACAATTCACTAAGTAATAAATGAAAACAGTATTTGTTTTTCATTTTTATTTCTGAAGTTGGAAGCCTGAGTATATTGATATTATGTTAACTTTTCACATTTTTTTCAGAAAGATTATTAGAGACCTACATACCTTTTCATTACCACACACTGTGATGGCTCCATTATAAGATGGGTCATCTGTGCCATTTCTAGTTCCAAGTGCATCCACCTCTAAAGCTATCTTCTGGTGTTCCAAGGAATGTAGAAAGTCATCAATGCTTGCCCCTAATGTGTAAAGACATTAGGTATCACAAAACTTAAAAAAATTAATGTCAAGTTGTGTAGTCAAACTACAATTAATGTTATTATGTGATGTAGTAATATGGACTGCCAGGATATTTTCCACATGCTTGCTAATGTGAACTAAAATATCTATTTATTTTTCATGGAATTACTTCATGATTTTTTTATTGTACTTCATGATATTTTTATTTGCTTATGATTACTATTATTGTAAAAGATTTTTTTAGCACCAGATGTCTTTCAACATGGATTTCTTTTTAGAATCTTGCAATGAATGGCCATAACCAGGAAGCCTTTAATGATACAGATAACTTCTATTGATTAACCACCAAATTTGCTAAAACTCACTTTACTACTGCTAGATTATTAATTAATTTTCAAAATTTTCTTGACACAGGAAGACAACATGTAGACTAGCAATGTGAGTAGCTCTGTAGACCTTCTCCCCAAAAAAACAATCATAACTTATAAAAATTCCTTAAAATCCAACAAATTAAAATCTTTTAAAATTGTTCTAAGAGCATACAGAAAATGATGACACATGTATTTAATAAAATCTACTAAATCTAAGTAAAAACACCAAGAAATTGTGGCATTTGAGTCATCACTTGATCCCTCCACTCCTCACTTCCTTCCCAGATCTATCTAACAGAAGCTTCACTCTAAAAGGGTGTAGCCAAGAACCAGGGATCCTTCTTCCCCAAGCCCAGTTCAGGGCTACAGTGTCTTCCTGCGAGGGGCTTCCCATCAAGTTTTCTCATTTCCCCACATCTGTGTTGCAGACGATCAATAGCAGGTAAGAATGGCTAAGAGATCTGGAGGTCTCTTCCTCTACCCAGTCCCTGATCCTAAGGTGGAAGCTCTCCCATAGGCATAAGGGGCCAAAAACACCAGGGCACAATCACCCTTGTCCCATCTCACGTGTAGGGCAGAGTTTTCATGACAGGAGAGGCAAGCTGAGAAGACCAGAGTTTACCACCCTTGCTAAGTATCCTGCTCATAAAACAGGGACTCCACACCAAGAGAATCAGGCATGATCCATGCTTTCAAATCTGAAGCAACAGTGAGATTCTTGTTTCAGGAGCAGAGACAGGCTGTAAAAACAGTATGTGCTAAAACTCTCCCTGAGGAAACTGACTTTAGTTGGAAGAGAGTTTGGGAAGGTTCAGGCCTAAGAGTGCACTAAAAACCATCAAGATTTTGTTAGTAAGCAACTGACAGGAGACTGCAATTCACTAGGTTAAACCATACACCAGCTAAAAGTTTACTATAGAGAGCAGCAAAACAGATAGTTAAGAAGAGCCCTGCTGTGGCGAGGACAAACCTCAATAACTGTCCTCAAAGACTTTTCCTACAAACAAGACCATATTTATACTAGTGCTCCCTTATCCATGGTTTCACTTTCCATTGTTTTAGTTACTTTTAGTCCACTGAAGTTCTAAAATACAAAATGAAAAATTCCAGAAATAAACAATGTATAAGTTTTCAATTGCATGCCATTCTGAGCAGCTTGATGAATCTCATATTGTCCACTCTGAACTGTGAAAGATATGAATCAGCTCTTTGCCTGGTGTGTCCACATTGCATATGCTACCTTCTCATTAGTCAGTTAGTAGCCACCTCAGTTATCAGATCAACTAACAAAACCTGACAGTGCTGTGTTTAAGTAACCCTTATTTTACTTAATAGTGGCCCCAAAGCACAAGAGGAGTAATGCTGGCAATTTGGATATGTCAAAGAGAAGGCATATATTGATTCCTTTAAGTGAAAAGATGAAAGGTGTTGACTTAATAAGGAAAGGAAAAAAAATTGTATGTTGCGGTTGCTTAGATCTTAGCAAATCTCTTCTGTGAATTGTGAAGAAGAAAAAAGAAACTCATGCGAGTATTGCTGTTGCACCTCTGACTGTAAAAGTTATGGCCACAGTGCATGGTAAGTGCATAGTTAAGATGGAAAAGGCAATAAATTTGTAGACAAAAAAACATGAACAGAAATGTGTTGTCATTGATGGCTATTAGGTGTGGTACTATCTATGGTTTCAGGCATCTACTAGGGATCTTGTAATGTTTCAGATGAGAGGAAATTACTGTAATTGGATTAAACTGTGGAGGAATTTGTGCATATGGGCATTTTTGAAAACAACTGACCAATCAGCTTGCTACTGGTGGTGACTAACAACTGAATGTGATACCAGTAGAGTTAGCCAGTTTAATGGAGAGATCAGGGAAAGAGTCAAAGAAAGGTCTGCCAAATTTATTGCCATCTCAGGAGAACAATGCACATGTTATGTCTCTAAAGAATGGCATTGGAATTATATAAAGCAGGGGAAATGAGCAAACAATAATAACAAACTTCAAGACATCATCCAAAGTTGTCACAAAGTATTATCTTAAATGTCCAGTTTTCAACCAAAATTATGAGACATGCTAAAAAATAAGAAAGTGTCTCCCTCATATAGGAAAAAAAGTAAGCAACAAGAACTGCCTTTGGTAGGCCCAGATAACAAACATAAAAAAACAGACAAGGCAGCTATTATAAGTATGCTCAAAGAACTAAAAGAAAACATGTTTAGAAAAGTAAAGAAAGGTATGATGACAATGTCTCTTCAAATACATTATACCAATAAAAAGTTTTTTTTAAATAATAAAGAGCCAAATAGAAATTCTGGAGTTGAAAGTATAATAATTGAAATGAAAAATTCACTGGAGGAGCTCAACATTAGATTTGAATGATCAGCGGAAAGAATTAGCAAACCTGAAGATAGATTAAATGGGATTATGCAATCTGAAGAATAATAACAAAAAAAAACCCCACAGTCTAAGAAAAATGTGGGACATTATTAATCACACTATTTCACATGCATGGAAGTACCAGAAGAAGAGGAGTGATATAAAGGAAGAGGAAAAGAACCACTGAAGAAATAATGACTGAAAACTTACCGACTTGATTGAAAACTTTCAGCATCTGAGAATTTCAGCAAACTCCAAGTAGGATATATGAAAAGAGATCCAAACCCAGACCCATTGGAGTAAAAGTGGTGAGGACAAAGGTAAAGAGAATTTTTTTTTAATGATGTATAAGGAAACACCAATGTGAACCCAGCTGATATTTCATCAGAAACAAAAGAAGCCAGAACACAGAAAAATGACATATTCAAAGTGCTGAAAAAAATTCAGCCAAGCATCTTATATTTAGCAATACTGGCTTTCAAAGATGATGGCAGTAATAGGTATGATGTGCACTATTTGAGTAATGGTTACACTAAAAGCTCAGACTTCACCACTACACAATATATCCATGTAGCAAAACTGTACTTTTGTCATCCTAATCTATAAAAATAAAAATAAAAATAATAAAAAGATGAAGGTATAATAGAACTTTTTTTTTTACAAAGACTTGCCTTATAAGAAATACTTAAAACTGAAAGCAAATAACCCCAGATGGCAATTTGAATCCAAGTGAGAAGGCCAAAGAAGATCAACAAAAACAACTATGTACTTATAATTGGTAGTATAAATGCATATTTTTTCCCTCTCTCGTATCAATTCATTTTAAAAGCAATTGTATAATGTATTATGTATATAACCTTATTATCAAGGCTATAAAATATAGACATGTAAAATATTTGAAAACAATGGCACAAAGGAGGCAGGTGGAAGCCTAGTTGTATTGGAGTAAGGAAATCACATGAAATGATAATATAAATTCACAGGAACAAATGAAGAGAACCAGAAATGGTAAATAATCTTAACTCTTTCATCTTATATGGCTGCATTCACTATTTCACATTTTGATGTTATTATTACACATATTACATCTATATGTTTTAAAACCATACATTGGTACGGTCATTACTTTATATTATATCATACCTTTTAAAGAAGCTGAGAGAAGAAAGGAGAACAAGTATGTACTTGTAGACTTCGTAAGATTAATCTTAAATTTGTGTAAACTTTAAGCAGATTAAAACAAGTTAAGATGTATATTCTAAGCCCAAAAACAACCACAAAGAATATAATTCAAAAATATACCAAAAAGATTATTAAAATAATTAAATCATTAAACTAGAAAATACTCAGTGTAAAAGAAAACAGTAAAGAAGAAATAGAGGAACAAAAATGACATGAGACATTCAGAACAAGAAACTGGCAGATATAAATATTACATTATTAGTAAAAGTAGGTGAATATGATAAATAATACATTCAAAAGGTATAGATTGGCAGACTGTATTTAAAAACACTATTCAAGTATATACTATTTATAGGAGACACATATTAAATTAAATTAAATTTACAGGGGACACATATTAAATTTCACTGATACAAATTAAATGGTGGATACAAATAGATGGAAAGCAGAAGGTGGAACAGTACATCATGCAAAACAAGACCATAAAAAAACTGGAGTGGCTCTTCTAATATCAGATAAGATAGATAAAAAACGTTACTAGAAATAATAATAGACACTTTATAATGATAAAAGGGTCAAAACAGCAGGAAGTTACAACATTTATAAACATATATGCACTTTTAACAGAGATTCAAAATACAAAATAGCACTGAAGAGTGAACTATAAAAATTTTCACCCAACAGCAGAATGCACATTCTTCTGAAGTGCACAAGGAATATTCTCCAAGATGAGCTACAGGCAAGGACATCAAACAAGCCTCAATGCACTGAAAAAAGTTGAAATTTTATAAACTATGATCTCTGACCACAGGGGAGGAATTTAAAATTCAACAACAAAAACTTAGAAAATTGCAAATTTCTGGAAACTAAAAAGTCTGCTCCCAAATAACCAATGAGTCAGAAAAGAAATCACAAGGGAAATTAGAAAATATTTTGAGATAAATACAAATTAAAACATAACACACCAAAGCTTATGCTATGCAATGAAAGCAGAGCTTAGAGAGAAGTTTATAGCTGTAAACACCTATGTTAAATAAAAGAGGAAAAATATCAAATAAGTAAGTGAAACTTTTGTGTTAAGACACTGAAAAAAGAGGAACAAGCTAAATACAAGGCAAATAGAAAGAAAGGAAACAAAGAATATTGGTTTGGAAATGAGTGACATAGACAATAGAAAACCAATAGAGACAATTAAGCTAGAAGTTGGTTCTTTGAAAGCATCAACAAAATTGATGAACCCTTAGCGAGGATGACCAAGAAAAAGTAAAATAAAATGAATTACTAAGATCAAGAACAAAAAGAGCGTATGAATGTCAATCTCACAGATAAAAAGGATTAAAATGGAATATGTTTGGATAACAACAAATTAGATAATACAGTATAATGGAAAAACTCCTAGAAAGATAGAAACTATTAAACTGATACAAGAAGAAATATAAAATGTAAAGAGACTTTTAACAATTAACAGATTGAATTACTAATTACAAAACTTCCCATAAAGAAAATCCCTCACCCAGATAGCTACACTAGTACATTTCTACCTAATAAAGAAGAATTGTAAATCTTTCACAAAGTGTCAAAAAAAAAAAAAAAAAAGAAAGAAAGTTCAGGGAACATTTGCCAACTTATTATATGCAGCAAGTATTACCCTGATCTTTGAAGGCATTACCATAGAATAAAACTACAGACCAATATCCCTTATGAATAGAGACAAAACATTATCAACAAAATTCTAGAAAACCACATCCAGCAGGAAATGGAAAGGATTATGCACCATAGCCAAGTAGAATTTATCCTATAAATGCAAGGTTGGTTTAATATCTGAAAATAATATGATATAAAAGTCACATGATCATCTCCGTAAACACAGAGAAAACATTTGACAAATTCAACATCTGTTCATAATGAAAACACTAAAAAAAATTCAGAAAAAGACATGTCACAGCCTTCTTCCATTTAGAAACATTAGATGACACTTCAGCACTATGCTTTCTGTCATTTTAAACATCAAAATCACCGCAAACACACACACAAAAATGTGAAAAATATAGAATGAAATAGACTTCAAAAAAAGGCATTTGTTTATATTTATAGCATGAAAGCTAAAACAAGAAAGCGGTGTCGTTTTGTTCAATCTCTGTTGAAAATGTGTACATTGGGTGACTACAAATGTTCACTTCTTTGAGCATATCTGTAAATATCATGAAAGTGCAACAGATATGTATTTAGGGGTTACCAATAAATTTCAGGGGAGAGAAAAATTCTTAGATACAGAATCTGAATAATGAAGACCTACTGTATCTGATAAGATAATTTTATTTAGACTATATAAATAACATTTAGAACTCAATAAAAAAGACAATCCATTTTTAAAATGGGTGAAGAATATAGACATTTTCACAAAGAAGATGTACAACAGATCAGTTATCACATGAAAAAATGCTCAACATTACTGGCCATTAGCAAAATACAAATCAAAATCACAAGATACCACTTGACATACACTATGATGCATGTAAGAAAAAACAAACAAAAAAAAGTGTTGGCAAACATATGTAGAAACTGGAACCCTCAAAAATTGCTGGTATGAATATAAAGTGGTGTAGTCACTTTGAAAAATAGTTTGGAAGGTCCTTCAAAGGCTAAACATAGTTACCACAGGACCCAACAATTCTGCTTTTACAATTACACCCCAGGGAAATGAAAACATATGTTTAAACAAAAACTTGTACATGAACATTTATAGCAGCATTTTTCATAATATCCAATTATTGGGAAAAAATATCTATCTGCTGATGAATGATAAATAAATTGTACTATAACCACAGAATAGAATATTACTCAACTATAAAAAGGAAGTATTGATACATAAATAAATGCTACAACATAGATAAACTTTGAAAACATGCTAAGTGAAACAAGTCAGTCACCAAATATCACATATTGTGTGAGTCCATTGATATTACATGTTCAGAGTAGACAAATCAGTAGAGACATACATTTGTGATTGCCTAGGACTGTGGGGAAGGACTACATGGGAGTAATTGCTATTTGATATGGGGTTTCTTTTTGGGGTGATGAAAATATTCTAAAATGGGTTGTAGAGATGGTTTCACAATTCTGCGAATACACTAAGAACCATGGAATTGTACATTTAAATGGGTAAATTATATGGCATGTTAATCAAATCCCAATTAACCTGTTAAAAATGCTTTTTTGATATGAATGCTTTCATTTTGCAAGTTGCTATCCGATAATGTTTCTCCTTTAGAAAATACTTTCCACTTTAGGAGGCCGAGGCAGGCGGATCACCTGAGGTCAGGAGTTTGAGATCAGCTTGACCAACATGGAGAAACCCTGTCTATATTAAAAATACAAAATTAGTCGGGTGTGGTCACACATGCCTGTAATCCCAGCTACCCAGGAGGCTGAGGCAGGAGAATCGCTTGAACCCAGAAGGCAGAGGTTGTGGTGAGCTGAGATCATGCCATTGCGCTCCAGCCTGGGCAACAAAAGCAAAACTCTGTCTCAAAAAAAAAAAAAAAAGAAAAAGAAAAAGAAAAGTAAAAGAAAAGAAAATACTTTCCCAATTCTTGCTTCTTTTGGGGCCTGTATTTATTATCTCCAAGTTTCATAAATTGTTTTTTAACACACGCTGAATAAATGGAAAGCTATTTTCTTTCTCATGATTATGTTTTCTAAGTACTGCTCTGAACAGTAAATGTATTCGGAGTTCAAGTATTCACCATCTTACCTGTTTTATTGATGATCAGTAACTGAGTGAGAGGGTCATGTGGTTGTTGTCCAGGAGCAAGGAAGTACAAATGAGGAGAAAGTTCCAAAGTGTAACTGTTCTGATACATATTCATAATAATATACTCCACCAGAAAAGGGCAAAATCCAACTATTAGAATTAATAGCCTACACAAAAGAAAATTGCCAACATGAATTTCCTAATCTGTCTGAGCAGTTTATAATGTAATGGGATAAAGAAATTATAAAAATTAAACACATAATTGTCTGTCACATTTCTTGAGTAGTTTGTCCTTTCACTACCTCCAAATTGGAGGGGATAAACCATATATTTGTCCTTTGTTCATTTTCCCTGTTGCATTTTGGCCATTGGATATCCCATAAAATGTTATGCGATATTTGTCCTTTATATGCCAAGATTCTACCTTGCTCCTGTGCTTCCACTGCGATGCTTTCCCTTTCTGCTGCCTAATTCATCATTAGTGCTTCACTTCCAATTTTATTCATATCCACTCCTCATAATTCTTGTTTTCATTAGTGGTCACATGATTTATTTAGTATCCAATCTCAAATTTCAAAATTACTTTCTACTGCTTATTCTCCTATATTTCCCACTTAGAATAAATTTAAAAATCTTACTATATAGTCATACTTTTTACTTTGGAACCTTTCTCCATTCTCAGTTTTTAATTACATCTTGTCTGAAATTTTGCCAAATGGTTGGCATTTCTCCATTTTTCACTCTCTCTAGACTTTCCATACACTGTTGCCAGATTCATATGAAAGATTGTTCTTAAATCATGCAAATCTTTTTGTCATAATTTCTCAACGAGTTTTCATTACTTATTTGTTTGGCAAGTATTTGTTGAAATTCAATTATGTGCCAGGTCTTGTATCTTTTATTGCTTAGAGTATTCAGAGACAAAGTATTGATTGACAGTCAAGGTACCACGTGCACCAGGGTGCTAATGGGAGGTGATGTGCTTCTTGGGAGCAGGGATGGTGCCTATTATACACAGCAGATAAGGAGAATGAACTACTTTCACTAAAGAGGGTTGAAGGGAAGTCAGGACATGTAGGGAAGGGTCCGTAGGATGATAATGAAACAGTAGGGTACCCAGAGAAGAGTCAGATGCTACATGGGTAGCTAATAGCTAATGTAGGGCACTGGCATATAGATACTGGGAAAAACAGTCCAATGCATCTGTCACATACAAGAGTGGAGAATTTGAGAGAGAAAACATTATAGGAAAACTTACATTACTTCAACTTTTTCTCTACAAATGTCTCTAGAAGATTACAAATTCCACCCACCAGTCTCCTAATAGGTAACTACTAGGATCATTGACTAAACTGGGTATTATACTTTATCCAGTTTTGTAGATGCAAAAATCTATTCTCAAATTTTCACGTTTTTTCTCTTGCTTTTATACCTTGGATTTTCTTTTTAATACATTGACTTAAAAAAAAAAAACGCCTGTGGCAACTCTGATACCTACAGTGCTAAAAGAGCTTTTCTTTCATGCTTTAACTTTAACAAGCGAACTCTTGCAATTGCACATAATTGCTGTCGCCAGAGAGCCACACCACCTATTGTCTTTCTCATCTTGTTAAGTGAAGAGAGGACTTGTTCCAATTCAACAAGCTTTTCAGTGTCACCAGCTTTTTCCACTTGTACTTCTCCCAAAGTAGCAATGTCTGCAAAACATAAAATAAGCAACTCATATGAACTTTATTGAGCTTACAAAAGTGATTTGCTCTGTTAAGGATATATATCATGATTAGACTGTTCTGCATTACTATAGGTATGATGTGGTTTTGCTGATTACTGCTTTAAAATAGAGAAATAGATGAAATATTTATTTCTTGAACAAAGGGATAGAGAGGAGACCTTAGGTAATTTGGATACAGACGATACATTACAGAGATCAAGATGAATAGTCAAGGTCATCACAGTGCTTAGGAATGACTTGGAAAATTAGTAAAGGAAACAACTATCTCACAAGTTCAATTAAGCTACAAATTGACATGCTCTGAACTGGGAGTAAACTGTAAATGGCAAGCTACAAACTGAGAGTTAGCTATAAATTGTTGTTACTGCATAGATTTCAAAACTATTCACAGTTTCTGAGACTGCATTCTTTTGTGTATTCTCTATAATCTCTGGATACCCAGGAGGATGTCCATTGTATAAGTGAAAATAAGCCTAATATCAAACCTCAAAAAGCACATATCCAAAAATGTACAAGTACAACGACAGGACACAACAACACACTGTGAAGGAAGATGTAAGGATCTTAAAATAGTGGTCAAAAGTATATTAAAAGAATAATTCAGCGATATTCTCCGTCTCATTAGTTGCAAGGGTCTGTCACCTGTCTTACCAAGGGAATGAACATTATTAGTTATTTTTAATCCATCAGATGGGCGAGAGCACAAAGAAAGCTAAAAAGTTACTTAAAATGAATAGAGGAAGAAAACATTTCTAGGAGGAAAAGATTCCTGTGGAAGCTTTCATCTTTAGGGGCATGGCAGAAAAAGGAAAAAGGAGAAAACCACCAAACGTAGATTAAGAGAAAGCAGCCCAGATTACACAAACTCTGTGGTTATATGTGAGCTGATATAATTGACTAGAATCATGTGGTAACTTAGTCACAAAACGAGTTTACACCACCTACCAACTTTTTTTCATGGAGCCCTTCCTAAGTGCATAGAAACAGTACACCAGTAGCTGGGGCAGATACTGAGAAAAACAGAGAGAGACACAAGAAGCTGCATAGCGTCTTGGGCAAGACGTCATCAGCGTTTTTGGGTGCTTCCTTTTATGTAATACATTAGTCCACTAGGGACCAGTCACTGAATGAGAGAGATATATACAAATAAATAATAAAGAAATACTAACAAATAAATAAACGAAAAGTGACGGCAGGCTGAAAATCAGTGAGATTAACCTGCTATTGAGGTATCTGATAGTGGGGCTATAGAGAAATATATAGAATTTTTCCAGTGCTAAAATTCAAAATCATGTCTAAGGGAAAGATCTGATTCTACCTTTAAAACACTTGAAACTGGGAGTGAGCTGAATCTAATAAAACCTGAGCAAAAGCCCAGACACCTGCAAATACAAACTAGATCAGTTCTGCCATCCACATCAGCATGGATGTGGACAGAGTAAGAATAATGCCATTTTCAGGGCATTGTTTACCTCAGTGCTCTTGTTTTGTGACAGTAATGCCCATGATAAAATACAATTTCAAGACATATGAAGAAACAAGGAAATATAACCCATAAGGAAGAGGAAAACAATCAATCAAAGTCAGTTACTGAAAAGGGTCATCAGTCACATGGTCCACGTTAGAATTAAAATATATGAGTTTAAAAATAACTATGATAAACATAAGATCTACTGGAAAAGATGGACAATATTAGGAGCAGATGAGAAATAGTGAAGAAACTGAAACTCTACAAAAGAACAAATGAAAATGTTAGAATGGAAAAGTAGATTAACAGAAATAGAGAGTTTATTAGGTTCGGCTTCAAAACAGTCTGAACACAAAACAGTAAGTTATTTGTGATCTTGAAAACAGGAGATAGATATTGTCCAATTTCTAACATAAAGAAAAAAAAAGAATAAAAAACCTGACACCAGAGAATCTGAGATCTGTGGAACAGTACAATATGTTTAATTCAGATTTTATTGTTTATCACACTGGTGTACAGAAATTTAACAGTTTCATTTTTAAAGTATTGTTTGGGGTTCTTAAGTGTTATAGATCTGGGAGTTCATGTTTTATATTAACTAACTATTTAGAATAAATGTTTTATCTGAAATTGCTCTTGGAAGCCCAGGGATATAATGAGTGCAGTGAGCCTTGGGTGTAGAAAAATGGGTTATTTTTAACTACAAGGCAATGTTGACAGGAATGCGTTATATTTTTACACAGGCTTGTCTAAGAAGAACCTTCATCATGAACCCACATTTTGTAATCACATCTTTGGAACAGTTTGATCCTGAAATATATGCTGTACTGGGTATTGTGAATACTTTTACATAACAATTTTCATGCATTTTATTTACCCGATTCATTAATTGTTGATTTTCCTTCTAGTTTCAGGAATACTTCATTCAAAGTTGTCATGGAAACACCATAATTCTCAATTCCTAGGTCAGGATAGCTATCGAGATCCTTATAAAGTTCTAAAGAATACACACACAGCAGTGAATTAAAACAAGACTCACAAATGAACAGAAGACAATTTTTCAAACTAATAAGCACAAATATATGAATGTCAAAGACATTTGAAAATTAACATTTCATAATAGATAACCTTATTCTGCAAATTCTATGTATTATTTTCTATTTTACATCATGTATTACAACTCAAATACTACTTTCTTATCAAATATTAATTTATATTCATTTGCATGTCTGTTAAAATTTTATATTAGTTTCTTCTGACTTGCTTTTCAAATTTAGTTAATTGTGAAACTTCAGATTTTTCAACTCTAAGCCTAATTAATTGAGGAGTCTCTTCTAGAGAACAGATATAAAAGGGAGCCATTTATGCTATAACTGACAAAAGGAAAGGAATTAATTTTTTGAGAATTAGTTGGATGATGCAGCATCTTCTGTAGTTCAGAAAATACTTGTTAAAGGAAGGACATAGAACATAAACTATTTAAAAGTATTCTGCTTCTAACAGTGGAAGAAAAAATTCACGAGATCTAACAGGCAGAGAATGCGAAATTGAATCAGGGAATTTTCCTGGAATTGTGATAGTGATTATTCCCTCTAGCAATTTTACATCTATTCATTATTTAGTTCATTCACCAAAATATACTTATGCATCAGTCATTGTTCATGAAGCAATGAACAATGCCCCTGCCCACACGGATTTGAATTATAGTGGTTAAATTAATCTTAAATAAAAACATAATTCTAATGCTAGGGTGATTACAGAAGTCCCGAGGCTTCGACATGGAGCTCCTGCTTGGGCAAAAGAATAAGTTAAAAAGCTTTTTGTCTTGACTAGAATATCACATACAGAAAGGTAGAACATAAGTAAGAAATTGCTAATGAGTATCATGCATCATTCATCATTCTACCTCAAACATTTACAAATTTTCTTTAAATTATAATTACTGTTAAAAAGTGCTAATTAGAATGTACTTAACACTTTACCTGATGATACTAAGGAATGATTGTGTTGTCACCATAAAATGTGTATTTGAATGACTTTGTGGAGAAATGTATATGTCTTTCTTAGCCACACATAGAGCAAGGTTAATGGTTTCGACCACTAATGCAGGCCCTCCTAGTGCCCATTGTCAAGGAATAGATTCCCTGAACAACAAACATAACTAGTAAACTTTTATGCATTAGCCTGGAAAACACAAAGTTATTGCAAAAGTCTCACCAAGAGAGACAGCCACATCACAGCGTTGTTTAATATAGTGCATAAACCAGAGGTTTTCAACTATTTGTGTTTGTGTACATTTATGAATATTAGAATATTATATTACACACTACAAGGGAGGAAGGACCAAAAGAAGCTTTCTACTGTGCCCAGGCATTACAATAAAACTATTAGAATATAATACTATTTCCTACTATACAGAAAATAATTCAGTTATTGTACTATTCTTTTGATTATGTTTCAATACCTGAGCATACTATAAGACCTCGATAAATGTTAGTTGTAATAATAATTATTATTATCATGATGACTATTATTTACATATTTTATTTCACAGTGTTCGTGTACATTACCTGGAAATTTATTTGTTCTTTCTAAGGGTAATGTATAAACAAGTTTTCCTTCGCTTTTGGCTGATAATTTGGCATCAGGGATGTGCTGTTTAACAAGTGATGTTATGTTTTCCTCAACACATATTTCATTTAACTGCAAGCTGGCATTCAAGAAAAAAAAAGACATATGTTATTTGAAATAGTCTCTAATAGCAAGAAAAAAAATGACTAGTCTCTATAGGACAAAGAAAATCAATTAAAATCTAATGCCAGAAACAGATCAGACAAACATGAAACATGAGGACAAAAACCCAAGAAAGAAGAAGACAAAAACCCAACCAAATCATATAAATGTGATGGACAAAAGAAAAGAATGAGCTAATCAGAGTTACTGGTGAGGTTACTCAGGGGTGGTGCCCAGAGAAGTCTGTTACTGATTGAAGCCCCGAAGAGAGAGTAGTCACAGAGTGGAAACACCAGGGTTGCAATACAGCAAAGGTCAGGACTACGTAAAATGGATAACACTGCAGATTATGTTCAGTTTCAAGTTGACTAAATAGAATTGTGGTATTGATTCAGAAGAACAAGAGACTTGTGATAAGTACAGATGCCAGTTTCATTTATTCAATTTAGTCATCCAATGCAAGTTTACTAAGCTGTTAGTCTGTGATGAACATCGTACTAAGTGCGGAGGATACAATGGTGACTAGACAGCATTGTTCTGCTCTTATGGAGTTGATTGTCTAGTAGGGGAGACATGTAGACAACCAGATGAGTAAAATAATTATCAATAGTAATAAGTTCTATGAAGGAAACTAGATTATAGATAGAAACTAATAAATGGATGAATACAGGTTTGCTTTTCTTGTCATGCTAAGCCCAGAACTTTGAATAGGAACAAAGTATTATTGAGAAAATCAGTCTATCCATTGAAAAATACCACAGCTATTTCTCCATTATAGAGAAATAGACACACACAATATCTATTAATTAAGGCTACAAAGTACACAGTAGGTAAAATATCAGTAGTTACTTGACTTTGAAATAGAGTTTTGACATTTGGAATGTGTTATTTAACTTAACCAAACAGTTACTTTGTTAGAAAACTGCGATAATGATTCCTAGCATCTAGGGTTATTCTAACAACTGAATAATAGTGATGTTTGCACTTAGCAAGCCCTTAAAAATGGTAGCAATTTTATTTGACCAAATGCATAAGTCACAATTATTCCACTGACACATAAGGCATGTATGAACTTACAAGAATATAAGCTATTTTTGGAAGTAGTTAAATCCACTGAAGGAATGAAGCAAAAAATGTCATAGCTGTTTTCCATGATGCTGTCTCCTGAAATTAAAGCAACTTAAGAAATATTCCTTGGCTGCTTGTAAGAACTTGTGCTCAGTGCTACAGGAGAATGAGTGAATCATGCAAAGTCATTCCTTGAGCTTACAGCTTGAAAGGGGAGGTTATAAAACTTTTTCTGTAAAATATGTACTAGATAGTAAATTTTCTAGGCTTTATGGGCCATTAGAACTCTGTTGAAATTCTTCTACTCTGCTGCTGTAATGTGGAGGCAGCCATGGCAGTGTGTAAAAGAAGGGGCATGATTGGGCCCCCACCAAACTATGTTTACAGAAAGAGGAAGTAGGCTGGATGTGGCTCATGAGCTACAGTTTGTTGACCCTTAGATTAGAAGAAACTAAGGCAACTGCAGAAATAGGAGTCCATGAAGGGGCGTGCAAATTGGACAGGGATACTGACTAGCACTTTTTATTTTGAGAGCATGTTATGTTTCCTTGCAATGTGCCAGGCAGCATCTTAACTTATTTTTCTCTAATCATTACTTGCAAGTAGGAGTTACTACTCTTACTTTGTAGATGAAAACCCTAGGTTTTAGACAGTTTAATTTCCAAGAAGAGATTCAAACAAAGTGCTATAAGAAAAAAAAAATGGGGGACATTACACAGAACTGGAAGATTAATAAGCTCTGCATATTTTCCAAATAACTCTCTAGGACTTGAACAAGTGCAGATGAGTTCAAGGAAACTGTCATCCTATTTTCTTTGTCTTGCTGTTATCATATGTTTGTTTTCCTTCTTTCTTTTTCTTTCTTTCTTTTTTTCTTTTCTTTTCTTTTCTTTTTTTTTTTTTTCGAGACAATCTCGCTCTGTCGCTAGGTGCCAGACTGGAGTGCAGTAGCGCAATCTCGGCTCACTGCAACCTCTGCCTCCCGGGTTCAAGCAATTCTCCTACCTCAGCCTCCCAAGTAGCTGGGACCACAGGCACACGCCACCATGCCCAGCTAATTTTTGTATTTTTAGTAGAGACGGGGTTTCACCATGTTGGCCAGGATGGTCTCGATCTCTTGACCTCGTGATCTGCCCGCCTCGGCCTCCCAAAGTACTGGGATTACAGACCTGAACCACCACACCCGGCCCTGTTTTCTTTCTTAAGTATATATGGTATAAATTTACACAAACAACTAATCATGTAACAAAAGTAGTTTAAAAATATGAATTTGACTACTAGATTTAGAAGTTAAAAATATTCAGGTCCAATTTCTGGCTCCAGCACTTATTAACCTAGACAGTCTGTAATTTCATCCGTAAAGTTAAAAGTAACACTTCTATTTTAAACAATAAAAGATTTAGAAGGGGAGGCAGAGCAAGATGACCAGATAGAACCCTCCAGAAATCTCCCCCTCTGCAAGAACACCAAATTGAACAATTGTCTACACAAGGAAGCACCTTCATAAGAGCAAAAAAACTCAGGTGAGCAATTAATAGTGGTTTTAACATTATATAAGGAAAATAAGCACTGGAGAGGCTAGGAATGACAGTCTTAAGTTGCTGACACAACTTCCTATCTCCTGCAGCAGCTGCATGGCACGGAGAGAGAATGTTGTATGCTTGGGGGAGGAAGAGCACAGTGATTGTGAGACTTTACATTGGAGCTCAACGTTGCCTGTAACAGTGAAAAGCAACGTAGGACAGAATTCAGCCAATGCCCACAGAGGGAACATTTAGAGCAGCCTTAGCCAGAGGGGAATCATCCATCCCACTACCACGGACTAAAGTGCTCTGGGGATCTAAATAAACTTAGGACCACAGGGACTGTAATTCCTGGCCAAGTACTGATGCTATGCTGGGCTGAAAGCCAGTGAACTTGGGGTGCACAAGACCTAAAGAGACACCAGCTGGGGCAGCCAAGGGAGTGCCTGTTTCACCCCTCCCCCAGCACCATACAGTGCAGCTTGTTGTTCCATGAGAGACTTCTTCCTACTGTTGAGGAGAGGAGAGAGGAGTAAAGAGGATTTTCTCTTGCAACTTGCACACAAGCTCAGCCACAGCAAAACAGGACATCAGGCAGAGTTCTGAGGCCCCCATCCAGGCCCTTGCTCATAGAAGACATTTCTAGACATACCCTAAGCCAGAAGGGAACCTGCTGCCTTGAAGAAAAAGACCCATTTCTGGCAGGTCCATCACCTGCTGACTAAACAACTTCTGGGTTTTGAATAAACACCAGCAGTAGCCAGGCAGTACTTGCCACAGGCCTTGGGTGAGGCCCAGTGCTGTTGCTGGCTTCAGGTTTGACCCAGCACATTCTCAGCTGTGATGGGCCTGGAGAAAGACTTTCTGCTTGAGGGAAAGAGAGGGAAGAGTAAAGTGGACTTTGTTTTGCAGCTTAGGTACCAGCTCAGCTACAGTGGAGTAGAGCACCAAGTGGATTCCTAGGGTCCTGGATTCTAGGCCTTGGCTCCTGGATGGCATTTCTGGACTTGCCCCAGGCCAGAGGGGAGCCCATTGCCCTGAAAGGCTCACTACAGGCCTGGGGCAGTGGTGACTATGGGAAGAGATTTCTTCTCCTTGAGGAGTGGGAGGAGTGAGAAGACTGTCTTCTGGTTTGGGTGCCAGTTCAGCTGTGGTAGAATACCGCACTAAGTAGACTCCTAAGACTTCTGACTCCAGGTACTTGCTCCCAGATGGCACTTCTGGACCCACCCTGGTCGGGGAAAGCTTGCCACCATAAAGGGAAGGACACAATCCTAGCTGTATTTGCCACCTGCTACCTGAAGAGCTGTTAAGCTTGGAATGAACATTGGCGGTAGCCAGGCAATAGTCACTGCAGGCCCTGAGAAAGACCCAGTGCTGTACTGGCTTTAGATTTGACCCAGCATAATTCTTCTGTCACCCCTCTCCCAGCTCCAGACAGCTCAATACACACACACACACACACGCGCGCACTCTCTCTCTCTCTCCCTCTGTCTGTCTCTCTGTCTCTCTTTATTTGGGGAATGTTAAGGGAAGAGAATAAGAGTCTCTGCTTGGTAATCCAAAGAATTCTTTAAGACCACCAAAGTGGTACCTATAAGAGTCTGCAAGAATCACAGTGGTACTGGGTTTGAGGGTGCCCCCTAGTGCTGATAATAGCTGCAGTGATCAAAGACTTAGACCACAACATTCTATTCTCTTTGAATATTTGGAAAGCCTTCCCAAGAAGGACGGTTACAAACAAGCCCAGACTGTGAACATTATAATAAATACCTAACTCCTCAATGCTCAGACATTGACGAACATCCACAAGCATCACGACTATCCAGAAAAACATGACATCACCAAATGACTAAATAAGGTACCAGAGACCAATACTAGAGTGACAAAGATATGTGAGCTTTCAGGCAGAGAATTCAAAATAGCTGTTTTGAGGAAGTTTAAAGAAATTTAAGATAACACAGAGAAGGAACTCAGAATCCTATCAGATAAATTTAAAAAGAGATTGAAATGATGTTTAAAAATCAAGCAGAAATTCTGGAGCTAAAATATTCAGTTGACATACTGAAGAATGTATCAAAGTCTCTCAATAGCAGAACTGATCAAATAGAAGAATTTAATGAGCTTGAAGACAGGTTATTTGAAAATACACAGAAGAGACAAAAGAGAAAAGAATAAAAAAGAATGAAGCACATCTACAAGATCTAAAAATAGCCTCCAAAGGGCAAGTATAAGAGGCATTGGTCCTAAGGAGGAGATAGAGCAAGAGATAAGGATAGAAAGTTTATTCATGGGATAGTAACAGAGAACTTTCAATGCAAATAAAAAACAAGAAAGAGCAGAAATAGCGATCTTTATAGTATACAAAATAGATTTCAAGACAAAAACCATAAAAAGAGATAAAGAATTCCACTATATAATGATAAAAGGGGCAATTCAGCAAGAGGATATAACAATTGTAAATATATATGCACCCAAGACTGGTGCATTCAGATATGTAATGCAAACATTATTAAAGCTGAAGACAGAGACAGAGAGAGAGAGAGACCCAATACAATAATAGCTGGAGACTTCAACACACTACTTTCAGCATTGAACAGACGATCCAGACAGAAAAATAAAAAACATTGGACTTAATCTGCACTATAGACCAAATGGACCTAATAAATATTTATAGAACGTTTCATCCAATGGCTGTGGAATACACAGTCTTCTCCCTAGCACATGGATCATTCTCATGGATAGACCATATGTTAGCCGCAAAACAAGACATTTTTTTTTTCAAATTGCAATTATACCAAATAGCTTCTCTGACCACAATAAAATAAAACTAGAAATCAATACAAGAGGAACTTTGGAAACTATACAAACACATGGATATTAAAGAATATGCACTAGAATGACCAGTGAGTCAAGGAAGAAATTAAGAAGGAAATGGAAATATTTATTGAAACAAATGAAAACAGAAATACAACATACCAAAACTTATGGAATATAGTAGAAGCATTACTAAATAGAGTTTATAGCAATAAGTGCTTACATCAAAAAGATAGAAAAACTTCAAATAAACAACCTACCAATGCTTCTTAAAGAATTAGAGAAGCAAGAACTAACCAAACTCAAAAGTCGTAGAAGAAAACAAATAATAAACATCAAAGCAGGAATAAATAAAATTGAAATGAAATAAACAATTAAAAAAGATGAAACGTTTGAAAAGTTAAACAAAATGGACAAACTTTTAGCCAAACTAAAAAAAAAGAAAAAGAAAAGTGTAGACAAAAATAAAATCAGAGATAAAATAGGAGACATAACTGATACTGCAGAAATTCAAATAATCATTAGTGGCTACTATGAGCAATTATATGTCAATAAATTGAAAAACTGAGAAGAAATGGACAAATTCCTAGACATGTCCAATTTACCAAGATTGAATCATGAAGAAATCCAAAACCCGAACAGATCAATAACAACTAACAAGGTTAAAGCCATAATAAAAAGCCTTCCCACAAAGAAAAGCAAGGAACTTAATAGTTTCACTGCTGAATTCTACCAAGTACCTAAAGAATAACTAATACCAATCCTACTCAAAATTATTCTGAAAAATAGAGGAGGAGGGAACACTTTGAAACTCATTCTATGAGGCCTGTATTGCCCTGACCACCAAAGACACATCAAAAAAAGAAAACTACAGGCAAGTATCACTGGAATATGGACGTAAAAATCCTCATCAAAATATTGGCAAATCGAATTCAACAACACATTAAAAAGATCGTTCATCTTGGTCGTGGGTGGACTTATCTCAGAGATTCAAAGATAGTTCAATGTATGGAAATCAGTGTGATACATCATATTAGCAGCATAAAGGACAAAAAAGATATGATCATTTCAATTGATGCTAAAAAAGCAGTCGATAAAATGCAACATCTCTTCATGATAAAACCCTCAAAAATCTGGGAATAGAAGAAAAACGACTCAACAAAATAAGTCATATATGGCAAACCTACAGCTAGTATCATACTCAATGAGGGAAAGCCTTTTCTCTAAGATCTGGAACAACCATGATGCCCACTTTCACCACTGTTATTCAACATAATACTGGAAGTCATAGCAGTGGCAATCAGATAAGAGGCAGAAATAAAGGGCATCCAAAATGGAAAGGAAGAAATCACATAATCCTTGTGGGCAAATGATATGATCTCATATTTGAAAAATCCTAAATAAAATAAAATAAAATAAAACCAACTACACCCAAAAACTATTAGAACTGATAAAGTCAGTAAAGTTGTAGGATACAAAATCAATATACAAAAATCAATAGCATTTCTATATGCTAACAATGAACAAGCTGAAAAAGAAATCAAGAATGTAATCCCATTGACAATAGTTACAAATAAAATATCTAGCAATAAACTTAATCAAAGAAGTGAAAAATCTCTATAGTGAAAACCATAAAACATTGATGTAAGAAATTGAAGACGACACAAAAAAGGAAAGATATTCTATGCTCATAGATTGGAAGAATCAATATTGTTAAAATGTTCATACTACCCAAAACAGTCTACTTATTAAATACAATCCAATGACATTTTTCACAGAAAATAAACAAACTAGAATTTTTATGGAACCACTCAAGACCCAGAATAGACAAAGCCATTCTCAGCAAAAAGAACAAAACTGAAGGAATCACATTATCTGACTTCAAATTATGCTACAGAGTTATAATAACCAAAACAGCATGGTACTAGCATAAAAACAGACACATAGACCAATGGAACAGAATAGATAATGCAGAAATAAATCCATACCTCTAAGTAAACTCATTTTCAACAAAAAGACCAGGAACATACATTGGGGAAAATCTCTTCAATAAATGGTGCTAAGAAAACTAAATATCCATATGCAGAAGAATAAAACTAGACTCCTATTTCTCACCATTTATAAATATCAAATCAAAATGGATTAAAGCCCTAACTATAAGTCCTCAATCTAGGAAACTACTACAAGAAAACACTGGGGAAACTTCTCAGGACATTGGTCTGGTTAAAGATTTCTCTACCCTACAAGTAGAGGCAACCAAAGCTAAAATGGACAAATGAAATCACATCAAGTTAAAAAGCTTCTGCACAACAAACCAAACAATCAAGTAAAAGACATCTCATGGAGTAGAAGAAAATATTTGCAAACTATCTGACAAGTGATTAATAATCAGACTATATAAATAGCTCAAACAACTTAATAGGAAAAAAATCTAATAATCCAATTTAAAATGGGTAAAATATTTGAATAGATATTTCTCAAAAGAAGACATACAAATGAAAAACAGGCATATAAAAAGGTGTTCAACATCACTGATCACCACAGAAATGAAAATCAAAACTATAATGAGATATCATCTCACCCCAGTTAGAATGGCTTTTATCCAAAAGATAGGCAATAGCAAATGCTGGCAAGGATGTGGATAAAAGGAAATCATCGTACACTGTTGGTGAGAATATAAATTAGTACAACCACTATAGATAACAGTTTGGAAGTTCCTCAAAAAAACTAAAAATAGAGCTACATATGAACCAGCAATCCAACTCCTAGGTATATACCCCAAAGAAAGGAAATCAGTATGTCAAAGAAATATCTGCACTCTAATGTTTACTGAAGCACCATTCACAACAGCCAAGATTTGGAAGCAACCTGTGTCCATCAACAGATGATTGGATAAAGAAAATGTGGTACATACACACAATGGAGTACTATTCAGCCATGAAAAGAATGAGATCCTGTCATTTGCAACAACATGGATGGAATGGAGATCATTGTGTTAAGTGAAATAAGCTAGGCACAGAAAGACCAACTTCATATGTTCTTACTCATTTGCAAGAGCTAAAAATTAATTGAGAGAGTAGAAGGATGGTTACCAGAGGCTGGGAAGGGTAGTGGGGTGGAGGAGGGGAAGTCAGGAGAGTTAATAGTTACACAAATGTAATTAGTAGAATGAGATCCAGTATTTGATAGCACAACAGGGTGACATTCTTCACAGACTATATTACATGTACAATATATTAATATGACTATACAGGCTATATTAAATAGTCAACAAATTATTTTAAATAGTAAAATAACTAAGACAGTATAACTAAAATGTTTGTAACACAAAGAAATGATTAATGCTTGAGGTAGCCAGGTGCAGTGGCTCATGCCTGTAATCCCAGCACTTTGGGGGGCCGAGGCAGATGGATCACGAGGTCAGGAGTCCGATACCAGCCTGACCAACAGGGTGAAACCCCGTCTCTACTAAAAATACAAAAAAAAAAAAAAAAAGTAGCCAGGCATGGTGGCACATGCCTGTAATCCCAGCTGCTTGGGAGGCTGAGACAAGAGAATTGCTTGAACCCGGGAGGCAGAGGTTGTGGTGCACCGAGATCACATCATTGCACTCCAGCCTAGGCAATAAGAGTGAAACTCTGTCTCAAAAAAAAAAATGTTTGAGGTGATGAATACCCCATTTATCCGGATATTATTATACACTGTTTGCCTGTATCAAAATACCTCATGTGCCCCATAAATATACACACCTACTATGTACCCATAAAAATTAAAAGTTAAAAAAGAAGATTTAAGTATCATATCTGAGCCACTCAATAAATTACAGCCAGAATATGCTGCTATTCAAAATAAAGATAATAAAATGAAGAGGATGGACAGGAGGAGAAGAACAAGAAAGAAGAGGAAGCTGTAGGGGAGTGGAAGCAAGCAGCCTACCTAAGAATATATTAACAACCTGGGTGAGAGATGATGAAGGCGTAAAATACAAGTGTGTCAGTTGAAAAGTTTCCCTTAATATATACCTCTGTTAAAAACTGTGTTGCAGATATATATTATTAATCATATTCATCTAAACTTTTGTGGTTATATTCTCAATATCTAAAATCTTCAGATCAGTATCTCTTATATATACATATTAACTAGGTAGGCACGAATATGTGTATATGTTTGTACAAACACCTGGGTATAATAATAACAGTTTTTCTTATGTGTTGTAATGTTTTGCTTCAAGCATCATGCCTTACTTTAGACCAGTTCTCATTTACTCCCTGCCTTCTTAAGTGGCCTTACCTTAAGTGATATCCAATCCCCCATTTCTTCTTTAGAAACAAAGAAGAGCCCACACACTTTAGCTTCCCTTTGGAGAGAAATACTTTCCTGTCTGAAAAGAAGAAGAGCAAAGAAGAAAGTTTGTTAATAAGTTGCCCATTCATTTCCAAGAAAAGACAGGTAATCATCTATATAATCAAACTTTAATTCAGGAGCTTCTGTGGTTTTAAATGTAGGGCTTGATAAGGACTCAATGAAGTAGACACATTTTAATCTCATTTATGTACCGTGTTTTGCAATCCATCCCATTAGGGAGGTTAAATTTTATGGATATATGTTCTAATATAGAAAATTATCACATTACGTATTTTAACAGATGAAACATTAAAATCATTTGAATATTTCAAGTGAATTTCCCTCAATTCTGAGTAAAAGCGTTGATCTCTTAGAAAATAAACTTCATTTATTTTGCAATAAGTGAATTTCCTGGCAGATCATGCTTCTATGTGACCAAATAATACAAAATTCTGCAAGATACTCTGAAATGGTTGCAAGAGTCTTTGGGTCCAGTTCTAACTTCTACCAGCCATTCAATTTGCAAGATACAGCTAGATGACAGGATTACAAAATATAACTGTTCAGAGACCAATCCATATTTTTTAGATCTCTTAAAGTCCTCCTTAGGATACTTAACAGAAACCAGTGATTACCCGCCAGGATGTCGGCCTCATCCATGAACTGGGTACTGAAGAGGATCACGTGGTCTGTTTTGCGTTCTTTGAGAAGATTCCATACTTGGTGTCTTGAAAAGGGATCCAATCCAGCAGTTGGTTCATCCAACAGGAAAATCTACAAATGTGGCAAGTATATAAAGCGGTTTTCCACAAAGTTGAAGTTCTTCCAGAAAACAATGCAAAATCCATATTGATTATATTTAAGACGGTATTATAGTTAGGATTTAGATACTATATTTAATGTTCTATTATGATTATTTTATAACACATGTCCTTTGCAAATAAAATATTTGAACTATTACCAAAAGTTCCATTTTTAAAAATTTGAATTCACCTGCAAGTTCAGTGTGACTCACCTGAGGATCTCCTAAAATGGCAATCCCAAAGGTTAGCTTTCTTTTCTGTCCACCACTTAAGTTTCGAGCAAGAACATCCTGAATATTTTTCATTTCCAATTCCAGCAAAACTCTTTGTATCTAATAAAAAGACAGTGTATATGTCATACACCAAATTGCTTTCTTTTTGTCAATGTACAAACACAAGGGTATAAAGTGAAAATAGTTAAAAGCACAAACACTGGAGCCAAACTTCTCAGGTTTGAATGTCACCCGCATTAACTATGTTGGTAAAGTTACTTTCTCTCTTGAACCACATGCATAAAATGGGGTTAATAATAGCACCTGTCTCATACGGTTACTGTGAAGAATAAATGATTTATTACATTTAAAGTTAATTATCATAGTGATTTTATTAAGATATATCTTAAGCATTATCTTGATGTTAACTTTTCCTTTGTTCCAGGTTCAGTTATTGTCAATTATATGTAATGATAGCTATTGTTTAAATTGGATTTTCTTGTCTGAATTGTACAATGATTTGCACACAAGTAATTTAAAATTAAAAATTAAAACTCAGTGCAAACATATTTTAATAATCTCATTTTGACCAACACATTAGGTCTAACATATTTATGTACCTCTTTATCCACTTCTTGTGGCAGAATCCCTTTAATTTTAGCAAAGAGTCTGAGGTTTTCTCTCACAGTGAGGAAGTCAAATTGCACATTGGATTGTGGACAAACTCCGGTCAGCTTGCAGAGATTTTCTAGGTCAGCCATTTCTGAAAGGTTATTGTTATAGATGGTGACTGAACCTGTAACGAAGGAAAAGTTAACATCAAGATAATGCTTAAGATATTTCTTAGCAAAATAACTATGTTAATTAAATTTTGTAGGTATAACTTTATCTTCACAGTTTATACAATTCAGGCATTAGAAACTTCTACTTTAGTGGCATAGTATATTGAAAAAATGTTCAGATCTGCAGCTTTTCCCAACCAAGTGTGTCTCTTTGTCTACCCCTCACATTTAGGTTTGCCTGTCTACCTAGTAGGATCTTAGCAAATGTGATTCAAGCAGTCTGATGAAGAGCTTCCACCCAGTGATTCATCCTCACTTGCTGCTGGGATCATGGGGACCATTGGGTGAGGAATCCCAGCTAGCCTTCTGAAAGGTATATTTCCATGCTGGAAGAGACATGCAGCTGTCCTAACAGAAGCCCCAGATACATGAGTGAGGCCATGGTAAATCATCCAGCCCCAGTCACTTTGGTCCAGAATAGAAAAAAATCCCAGTGAACCCACAGAATCATGAGGAGCAATAAGACATGAAGTCAACTTCAATGCCTAGTAATGACAGACCAGATAAAGAAAATGGGATACATATATGCCATGAAATATTATGCAGCCATAAAAAGAATGAGATCATGTCTTTTGTGGGAACATAGATGAAACTAGAGGCTATCATCCTTAACAAACTAGTGCAGGAACAGAAAATAAAATACTGTATGTACTCACTTATAAGAGGAAGCTAAATGATAAGAACTTATGAGCACAAAAAAGCAAACAGACACTGAGATCTACTTGATGGGGGAGAGTTGAAGAAGGGAGAGGAGCACACAATATAACTATTGGGTACTGGGGCTTAATACCTGGGTCATGTAATAATATATGCAACACACCCCCATGACATTATTTATCTGTGTAACAAAGCTTCACATGCATTCACAAACATAAAATAAATATTTAAAAAATACCTTATTGCTAAAAAAGAGAGAGAGAGAGAGAGCAAGAGAGAGAGCTGACAGATACAATCTGGAATGCCAAATGGTAATTAATGACCATGAAAATTATTATTATGAAATATTCAGATTCCATATGCAGTATACCAATTAAATATTACTTACTTTACTTACTTCTGTTTAATATTACTATTTATAAAAATTACCATTAACAAAATTCCATTATTCCCTAGGTGTGTGTTTATCCCTTTGTGATTAATAATTGAAGGAACTTTATATTAACAGCTGATTTATTTGTCAATCTGACTTTTAAAACAAACCAGTTTGTACCTTTGGTGGGAACGGACAAGCCACTGAGAATGTTTAGCAGTGTCGACTTTCCAGCTCCACTGTGACCAAGTATGGCAGTGATTTGGCCTTCGTAAATGTCAAATACCAGATCTAGGAAGAAAAAAGGAAAGGAAAGAAAGATAAGATAAAGAGGTAAAGAAAAAGAGGTGGAGAGAAAGAAAGAAAAACAAAACCACAAATAAAATCTATTACGGAGCCAATGAATTGTTGTTAATTTCCTTGAATGATTGTCTTTTCTAGGTATAAATATATAAATATAAATAAATTTGTTAAATTCAAAATGAAACATTAAAATTTCCCTTTATAAACTTATTTCTCAAAATTGCTTCTTTTGAAATTTTGAAATTACTGAGTTTAAATGAATGGAACATGTCTATATCATAGGTTCATTGACATTGCCTGCATATAGTAGGTCAATGTTAATATTTATTAAATGGAAGAATAGGTTAATAGTAAATCATTACATGGCTAAAACTCCTTTGAGGTAAGTGACATTTTCACATGCACACAAAAATACCGTATCTACCAATCGCTTTTAGATTACAGAAGAAAAACGTGAGTTCATAGAAAAAAAACCCCAGGATATCCTTGGGCTACTTCAATATCACCCATTATAGATTCTAAATACATCTATTTCTAAAATATATTTTTTCTAACCTTTATGAAGTAAAATAGAAGAAAAAATTTATTATGTAGCTGAAATATCTCAAGTCTGAAATACTACCACAAATTACTCACCAAAACAAAACAAACTGAATTAAAATCATGAAATCAAGATTAATATAACTAAATATTTTCTCTCTCTCTCTCTCTCTTTTTTTTTTTTTTTTTTTTACCTTTCAAGGCTTCTATTTTGTCAGGCTTTCCTTTGTATTCTTTTGTAACACTTCTGATTCTGAAAAAAAGAAAAGATACTTCAAAGTGACAATTTTCTCCAGTTTGTAATTTCCAGTTTGGTAGACAGGATTGGATGAATCTTATCTTCAGGGTACATGAAGATCTAGGTCTTCACTCTCATGCAGTCATAGTTGTGTGACAGAATCAGCTAGAATACTGCTTGTCAACCCTCTCTGCACATCGGCATCATGTGAGGAGTTATAAGAATTTAACTGTGCTTGGGACCCATAAGCAAAGTTCCATAGATTGGGGTATAAGCTAATATTAATACTGGAGAGTAGGATCCTCTTTGAACGGCAAGGCTAAGACATCTGATAACAAAAGGCTCCTGTGAACCATGGGCACAGGTTGGAAAGACCTTTGGCTATCCTGAGTTAAAGGTCTCCAAAGGTTCTTTAAGAGCTACTGTAAGAAAGGCAGTCAATGTATCATAATAGCAAGAGCAAAGGCTTCACAGTACTTCTCATCTAAGCTTAACCCATTACAACCACTTCGTGCTCTGTTACCTTAACCAACGTACTTCTTCCAGGCCAGTTTCAGATTTCACAACCTGAAAATTGGAAGGGCTTTAGGACTATGTTGGAAGGTAAATACAACATTTCATCTTGCATGTACAGTGTATATAAGATGATATTGGTTACATGGTGATGATGTCTATAGAAAGAAATGAAATTAACTTATGCTGTGTACTACTAGAGGTCTGGAATCCTAGGCACTTAATCTGTATGGTTTTATTCTACCAGGTAAGTATATAATCCATAAGCCAAATCAAATTTATATTTCTTATTTTGTGATCTACCATTCATAAAATATTCAGTCTCTATTCATATAAAGCTGTTTAATTAGATTTTTTTTTTTGAGGGACAGTCTTGCTCTATCACCCAGGCTGGAGTGCTGTGGCACAATTTTGGCTCACTGTAACCTTTGCCTACTGGGTTCAAGTGATTCTTGTGCCTCAGCCTCCCAAGTAGCTGGGATTACTGGTGTGCATAACCATGCTTGGTTAAGTTTTGTATTTTCAGTAGAGATGGGGTTTCACCATGTTGCCCAGAGTGGTCTCCAACTCCTGAGCTAAAGTGATCCACCCACCTCAGCATCCCAAAGTGTTGGGATTACAGGCATGAGCCACCACTGCTTGCCAAAGCTGTTTAACTGAGACCTATGAAAGCAATAAGGGAGGCTGAGGATGGAGAGAAACAGCAAGTAAAAGACTGAATCCAGGCAAGAGTTTTGCTGAATTATATTAGCTGGTAAAGTTTAGGTTTTTATTTAGTGTAAATGTCAACAATGTTAGGCTGTAAGGGGTTGACAAAAGGATCTTTCTTTAAACTTGAGGTAGGAAGTGACAGAAGCAGCATAGGTGAAGACAGGTGGGAACTGTCTGCAGAGCACAAAAGGAAACTTTGCTTGTCTCAGGTGCTGACTCTTAGGTTCCTGCCTTTGCCCTGTTCTCCACCTGCAGCCTTATTACCTGATGGCTTCTTTCCCATGGAATTCTGGAGGCACTGGTTCAAAAGAGTCATTAGATGAAGGCTCGGAATCCATTTCATCTTCGAGGGCGACGTGATCAGCCTGCTGTGTCTGTGACCAAAATGAGGACTTCAGGAAAAACAAAGGTGAACGTCGACGTCCATATTCATCTACATGATGAAAAGACAATTAAATATTGGGTCAATCACCATTTTAGGGAGAGAGTCACAGTAATGTAGCATGGGAATGCAGTCCCTTTGTCACTAAATCTGAATATGTGGTCAATACCAGGTAATGCACATTTTGACACATGTAGCTTTACAAGGAAAAAAAAATTACCAGATGTCTCTATATAATAGATCCCATAGGAAGCAATGAAACTGTGATTTTTAAATAGTTCAAAAGGAATCTAAATAAATGTTTTAGAATTTCTTAACCTCAAGAAAAACAGATTGAATGACTAATGTAAGGTATGCAAGCATGCTGAATTCTGTCTAGAAGACCAGGTGTCATTGCATAGGCAAAGAAAGAAGAAATTGAGAATTGATAATTGTATACCTTAAACAAAAATCCAAGAGAAGATAGAATAGGATTTAAGAAAAGTAGATGACACATTTGTAACAAAGGAATATAACATGATAAAATAATTTATTGAAACTTAACAATAAGTGAATGCTTTTAAAGCTATTGTGTATTTCTGCTTTATTTCATCCCCATACCATAATTTTCCTCTTAATTTATGATCTGCTTTAAAGACATATTATTCATGAATATCTTGCTGGAAACTAATCCAGCTGTGTTAGTATTCTATCACCACTTCTGCTTTTCTTCATATTAGGAGACATTATGAAATGGAAGAATCATACTTCACTGATATTCTGCAACTGACCTCCACTGTAAGGTTATGGGTTTTCAAACTTCTGTGTACTTCTCACATGTTCAGACCTTCATTCATGTAATAATAAATACCTTACACTCTCCGTATACCTGGCATATGGTGTGTTGTTAGTACCTATCTCTCCTTTTTGACAAAAGAAAAATCTAGCAAATAAAAACATGTCACCATCACTGGATACCTTCTGCCACCAGATTTACTATGAAATAATTCTGTCATTTTATCCAGTTAATTTTTCTTTCTGTCATTCATATTTATTATCTTTAAAAGTATTTTAAACAAAGTCACCTCTGGTATTAAATTCAAATTAGGAAGAAAATGGAATAACTCATTATTTGGATTAAATACATTTTCCAGTTATAATAATCATATGCTTTTGAAATTGAAAGAAGTGAGGATGTGAAAGACATTTTTGTGATATAATGTTAAGTAAAAAATAAAATGAAGATATGAAAATGTAACTATGTGATATAACTTAATAAAACTTATACAAAGAGAGTATTTAAAGTAATATCATTAGAATATGTTTGAAACAGTGACTAAAAAAGATGGAATACATTACATAATGCACACCAAAATAAAATTTAAATTAGAGAAAACAATTACCTAAGAGGATACTATTAAGTAATTGTAAACACAGTGACAAGTGACATCTGTTTGTGGATCCACTGAGAGTAAACACATTGGAAAAACAAACAAAAATGAAAAATACTATAACCAGGATGTTTTAATAAGTAGAAGGAGAAAAGGAAGAATTAGTAAGTACAAGGGTAACAAGAGTAAACCTCTTAAACTACCCCAAACACCAGGGATCTAAACTATGACAGAAACACAAAAAATGGTCATTGAGATTTTGCCATAAAAGCAAAAGCAGAACAGAGAAAATGTTATTATATGTCTTAAATAAGCAATGTTAGCAAGGAGTAGAAAGGCTTAAAATATTAGTAAGCAAAAATAATAATAATTTTTCTATATAGTCATGTAATTTTTACCTCTACTGAAGAAAATCAAATGAAAACAGTTTATTCAAGCAATTCTAATTGTATAGTAAGCATGCTAGCCAACAATAGTGAATCCTGACATCTTTTGTTCTGGGCTCTTTTAAAAGGCAGAGACAGTAATTCTTAAAGGATTATCTTAAAAACAACAAAAACAACAACAACAACAGGAAATTCATGCCACAAGATATTGCTTTCTGTCTTCCTGCTCACCCTTTCCCCTTCTTCCTTTTCCACAAGTGTGTATTCATTGCTTTATGAATAAAGGGCCCTTGGCATTCTGTCTTGAATAGGAAATGCAGAAGGGAAACTCAGGCCCTGCTTTTGGTTATAAAAGGAGGGAGAGAAAAGTGAAGCAATATTTCAGTCACAAGGATCTACTGAGTCTCTCGAGTGCATCAGACACTGTCATGGGTGCTTAAACGTCATCTGTGAACAAAACAAATCCCTGCTTTTGTAAAAATCATATTCTTTTATGTTGCAAGGTGATACAAATGAAAATGTATGATATATTGGCTTTCATATTGTGAAATTCTGGGGTTTTTTTTTAAAAAAATATAGATGCATTGATTAATTTAATCAAAATCTCTTCAGGTCGAGCTGGGCTTAGAATTGCTTTAAAATTCTTCACATGGGTCTGTTGTCCAGCCAGGGCTCAGAACCATTGAGCTAAATAGACAAAAACAGTTATAAATGTCCATGACTACCAGACCTGTTTAGGAACTAGCTTTCTAAGATCTCTTAAAAAGAAAAAAAAAAAAAAAAAAGAGTATGTGTTAGGAGATTTGTTTTCAGAAATAAAATCATTTAAATAATGTTTGACTTTAATCATATCACTACTCACTTGGCAAAATTCTGTCAAAGTAAATCACCAATGCCAGATAGAGGCAAGTATCAAATGCCAACATGAAATTTGTTGCTACAATGAGATTTGAGCCGTTCGATGGATGAAGAAATGCATTAGAATTCAAATCATAGTCCAAGTGTAAAAGCTGAAAATTAGAAAGTAATTAATTAAGGGAAATTAGGTTTAAGATACATTTTAAACAGTTAGGTTTAGCACAGGAATAAAATGGCTACTCATCGCCTCATAATGAGAATAGAGTTAAATAAGAAGCTTGCCTACTTTATGGTTTTCAAATCTATGCCTTGGAAGGCATGGACATATGAGCAACTAGAATACAGTTTAGTAATTGCTATGATAAAAACATGTTCCAACTGAAATGGAGACATTAGGAGGAAGTAGGGAAGTATGGGAAGAGATGGCATTTGAGATCAAACTTAGATGAACTTTTACCAAATAAGGCACGGTCAAAAGGTGTGGTGATGCATGTAAATTAGTGTCATGAGGAAGAATTTCTGGGCAAAAGGTACCGGTGTGTTTAAGGAGGGCCAGAAGTGGGCTGGTCTATGATGATCAAGTTAACGAGCTCTTTATAATTAACAATCCTTTTATTAAACACTAAATAATGGATATTTAATGGTTGGCATTTTCATTTAATTAGAGGGAAAGCAAAGGGAATTTAATAAGAATCATATAAACAGAAAAGATATTTTATGAACAGAAACATAATTTACTAATGAATTTTCCAGATGTTTAAAATTTTTAATTTAATTTAACGTTTTTTAAAATCATGTATTATCTTCAATTACTAGGTTAAAAACATGAATTGGAATAGTTTAGAATTAGATTTGTGACAAGTCCATATTTAATTAGTAGCCTAAGAAAATACTTTATATTATCTTTAAATAATTGTATATTGATCCTCTTTTTTTCACTTTCTACATGTCTTATTTTGCTGGGCTAAATAATTTCAAAGCTTTTAAAAGTTCCACCTTTGTAACTTCATAACAGCCTTCACTAGAATTTTAAGCCTTACAATGTTGAATTTGAAAATGACTACAGCCTACTGAATTCCAGAGAGGACAGATGTTTCAGAAATGCCATTAACAGACATTCAAGTCGTATCTCACCTGGGCCATTCCAAGCATGAAGGCAAAGGGACTAAGCAAGCTTAAAATCCACTCCAATGATGCAGGAAGCTGTCTGTACAGTGATGTGAACCCAAGACTCCCACAAAAGACAGTGAGAAGGAACCCAACCAGGCCACTGAGGAAAGATTTCTTTACCAAGATGCTCATTAAGAAAGCCAAAGTTATCTAAAATGAGAGAAGATGTAGTTCGTTTATGTAACATTATTAATAGCATAGATAAGGATATACAAAATTATAGTTATTATTTCATATATAACATACAAAACCGTGTTCCACAAATTCCACTAAAAATTGGCATTACAAAACACCTCAAATCAAATTGTTCCTGTTTATAGATTTTTCACATGCAAACAGAGTAGACAGGAAGAAAAAGGAAGCATATAATCACTTAATTGAAAACAAACACTTGATTTTTAGGCTATGAGGTGGATGGAGAAATATTTAATTCACCAACTCACCAAAGACAATCCATATAGGAGAAAGAGGCTGAAAACCACCATGAAGCCAGACAAAATGATAAACTGGGTAGATTTTATAACAAGCGCCAAGAAAAGGGCCATAATGAAGATGAAACCAGCATAGAGCAAACCCCAGGAGAGCCTAATGTGGAAACAAAATGTTATTTTAATATTTTATGTTCACTTGAAAAGGAAGATCAGAAATGGATTCTAACATAATTTTTCATTCACTTATTCATCAATTCATTCTCTCTTTCAACAGGTATTTTTGGGGTGTTCTAGGTACATAAATACAAGTAAACATTTTGGATGGAATTCTTTAGGAATTAGGAATTGTTTTTCCTAAAATTGATTTCAGAAATACATTCACACACATATGCACATTGTTCTGGGGGATGGAGGGACAGGAAAAATTGGGTTTCCAGTCTGATAGATTTTGGATTGAACATTTTATCTGCTGCATTCTTGCTCTGTAACCTAGGGAAACTTCTGTAACCATTCTATAATTCCTTAATGTTTCTGGACACAGGAATTATACTACACTGAGGGCTCAATGAGACGATGGATATGTAGGGCACTGTCTTAATACAGGGTAGGCCCTCATGAATCTCAGAACCTTCTCTCCTCTCTGGAGTCTCTCCAAGTTCAGGACCATCACAAGTTTCCTTGGACATAAGAAATCCTTCCTTACGTGTAATTCTGTCATGTCACTTTTTTTCCAAAAACTGTTGTCATCTTTCTCTGGATGTGTTCACTGAAAAGTCTACATACTTGCCTTTAATTCCGATCATTGTTTTTGTTAAGAAAGAATGATTTTTAATCCCATTTATTTTATGTCAGAATAATTTACTTCCTTTCCTCATCAATTTCTTTTGTTTTACAATATTATTTGAAAACTATAAAGCAATAATAATTTTAAAATTAAAAAAACAGCTGCAAAACCAACATAATAATAACTCACACACAGCAATTAATATGTATTGGAGAATATTTTAAATAAATATTTTTACTTATTTGTGCTGCGTTTGACTCACCAGAATGCTGAATCCCGAAGACCCATCATTGTCATCAAGCCCTTCATCCTTTTCCTCTCCCTTGCAACATTAACAGATGCATAGTAAATGAATGGAGAAAAGGAAATAATGCAGGCAAAAAGAAATAAATCAGTTAAAATTCCTGATTGGCCAATGAAAGAATGTATCTTCATAATTTTTCCAGTAACTGACATCAGCTCTTCCATCACTGAGTGATTTGCTGTAATCTGAAGAAAGGCATTAATAAACAAAATTTGTATATTAATAAATAGCATGCCCTATTTTCTTTTAACCATCTGTTTTCCTGTGAATGTATAATTGGCCTATTGGGATCTAATACTAACCTAAATTTCCACTTCTATGTCCTGCCATTGACCTACTGAAAGCCTGGAGTCTGGGCATTCTGAGTTACTCACCATTCTCAGATTTACTACGTGTTTCAATATCTCCCTGCCTAACATTACTTTATGATTTGCTTGGCATGCCTTTTCTGAATTTATATATTCAGTAAGCCACCCTTCACCTCAAGCTTCAAGCTGAAATGTTATTTCAATTAGGAATTCTTCCATGGCTTTCTAAGGCTAAGAATACTCATTTACTTTTGAGGACCTGATTTATAGTTCTGTAATAGTCTACTTCTGTTATAATTTTCTTATTTGCCTGGCTTCCCAACAAAGTTGAGTCCATGAATGAGATACTTTTTCTTCTATTTGTATCTGTAGATACAAATATGTATTCCATGGTATATAGCAACTTCAGTAAACTTCAGAGTGAGTAAATGAAATAACAAGGCTATCCACTTAAATTTTCTTTCATGAAACTTTTGATATCTCTAATATTACTAACTTGCATTAAACATTAGTTTGCATTGAACATTTTGTACTCACTTCTATAATAGCAGCATTAATGGTAGCTTGAAGAACCACAAAACCTTCCGTCCAGAATTCTGAAACTTCACAGTAAACATCTTCATATGTTTCATAACAATGAGCTTTGTGGAAAAAAAGAAACCATAAATATCATTACATCACTATCTATATTATTGAAATATTATTTCAATACTGATTATAGCAAACAGTGTACTTTACGATGGCTCCAAATTCCAAATGTTCTTATTTTGACTCAAAGCTTATAAAAACATAAGTTATAATAATGATTCTCAAAATGAATCAGGCAGACTCATGAGGCAGAGCACTCCTAGGAAATGTTTTACATTAAGTTACAACACTCTAAGCTTTCCCATATCATGTCCTGTGCTTTTCTGTTGATCAAGAATTTTGTTGATGTCTTTTCTTTTGTAATTTGCATTGTGAAAACAATACATTTTTACGTTTTTCAAAAGTTCATAGAGCCTAACATGGATTGAGAAACACGGAACTAAAGCTTTTTCTAACACTGAATATATCACAGGCATAATAGGCAAATAGAAGTTCAAATAAGATTACTTACTGTGCTTAAATCATGCCAATCAGAATATCTTTTGAAGAAAAAGATTATTAAAAAAGACCTACCAGTACATTTAATATTAAACTATATTGAAAAGATATTCTTGAATAAGATGAATTAAAATTGAGTATAGGAATTAAATGAATATTATATGAAAAATGTAAATATTTTTAAAATCGTCTTGAAATATTTCAGATATAGAAATGATATAAAAATATAATAAACGCACATGGTCCCATTACAAATTTGCAAAATAAATACATCATTTTAAATACAGTCAGAATCCCCTGTACACTTCCACTAGCACCAAGTTTCTAACTAGCTAACTGCTTTCCTGAATGTTCTGTTTATATATATACCACTATATATCTCTAAACTATATATGTAATATAAAAAAATTAAACTCTACTAATTCCATATAGCTTGTTATGTTTATCAATATAAACTTTGCTCATTTGTTCCAAATTATAATTTTGAAATGTATATAAATGTCCACATTTAATTTTTTCTTTTTGTGGTTATAGAATCCCATTGCAGGAATGTAAATCAATATATGTACCCATTCTTCTGTTGATGATAATTGGGTTAGCTCCTTTCTTCTTTTTGCTGTTACTGGAATAAAAATCTTCTGCTATAAAAAATCTGTATATATGTCTTTTTGTAAATACATCTATATTGGTCAGGATAGTCTCTTATATGTTACAGTAATAACCCCTAAATCTCAATGATTTATCACAGCAAAAGTTTATTTCTCACTCAGGCTACAAATTCAGCATAGGTTTTTGGTAGGAGGGTGGAGGGGTGGTATTCTATTCACATCCAATTTAGGATCCCAAGTTGGAAGGCATTTCCTCTGACTGTTAGTTGCACTGTCTGTATTATACACAATTCCTTAGTTTGCAGAAGCAGGTGAGAAAAGGTGAAGAATTCATAACTGGTTTTAAATCCCTTGGGTTTAGCTATCTTATTATGGCTACAAAAAATATTCTATGTCCTCAGGAAGAAGAGGAGAATAGGCCACAAGTCTTTAATGCAAGTACGAGAGTTTCACTAACAAGATTTCTATGATGATGAGTTGTAGGTTATGTGCACATCAACTTTAAAAGAAAATTTGTCAGTTTTTGTGGAATTTAAAAATTATGTAAAGTTGGATAGGTGTTCTCTTTGCTACATATCCTTGTCAATAGTTTGAATTGTTTTTTTGCTAATTTTTGCAAATCTTATAAATGTGAAATGACATAACATGTGGTTTCAACATGCATTTTCCTGGTTGCTAATGCAGAAAAGCACCACTCCAAGTGCTTATTCTTGATCTGTGTTGTTTTATGAAATTCCTATTAATAATGTCTTTTTATTATTTTCCTATTTTTGATATTTTTCCTATTTATTCCAAGTAAATATTTACATATTTTGGAATTCATTTTTTGTTAGTTTTTTTTTGTTGTTGTTGTTATAAACACTTTATCACTTTTTTTTTTTGAAGATGGAATTTTGCTCTGTTGCCCAGATTGAGTTTACAGGCACAGTCTTGGCTCACTGCAACCTCTGCCACCCAGGTTCAAGCGATTCTCCTGCCTCAGCCTCCTGAGCAGCTGGGACTACAGGCACACACGTCTCTACACTCGGCTAACTTTTTTTTGTTGTTGTTGTTTTGGATTTTTTTTGGTATTTTAGTAGAGATAAGGTTTCACCATGTTGCCCAGGCTGATCTCAAACCCCTGAGCTCAGGCAATCTGCCTGCCTTGGCCTCCCAAAGTGCTAGGATTACGGGTGTGAGCCACCATGCCCAGTCACTTTATCATAATTTTTGCCTTTATTTTTGACTATCTCTCTGGTGTCTTTTGATAAAGGGAAGTTCTTAATTTATATTTAGTCAAATTTATCAATATTTTAATTTATGGCTGCATAGTATTCATATATATATATATATATATATATATTCTTTAACCCTCTGTTGATGGACATTTGCGTTAATTCTCTATCTTTGCTTTTGTGAATGGTGCTGAAATAAACATATGAGTACAGGTATCTTTTTAAATCTAATGATTTTTTTTCCCTTTGGGTGGATACCCAGTAGTGAAGTTCCAGGATGAAGTGGTAGTTTTATTGTTATTTCTTTGGGAAATCTCCATACTGTTGTCCATAAAGGTTGTACTAATTTACACTTTGACCAATGATGTATAAGTGTTATCTTTTCTTTGCATCCTTGACAACATGTTTCTTTAAGACTTTTTAATAATTGCCATTCTGACTAGTGCAAGATGGTATCTCCTGGTTTTAATTTGTATTTTCTGATAATTAGTGATGTTGAGCTTTGTTCTTACATTGGTTGACCACTACGTGTCTTCTTTTGAAAAAAGAACTCAAACAACTCAAATAACCCCACTGAAAAATAGGCAAATGGATTATTTGTTCTTTGAGTTCTTTCTTGAATGTATAGTTTGCAAATTTTTTCCATCTGTAGGTCTTCTGTTTACTCTGTTGATTATTTCTTTTGCTGTGAGAAGTTTTTTTAGTTTAATTAAGCCTCACTTGTCTATTTTTGTTTTTATTGTATTTGCTTTTGAGGACTTAGTTATAAATTCTTTGCCTAGCCCAATGTCCAGAACAGGTTATTCCTAGTTTTTGTTTTCTGAATTTTTATAGGTTCAGGTCCTATATTTAGGTTTTAATGTATCTTGAGTTAATTTTTGTATGTGGTGAGAGATATGGGTCCAGTTCTATTCTTCTGCATAAGACAATTTAGTTTTCCCAGTATCATTTATTGTATGTATATAACCATACATAATGACCATTTATCAATATGTTCTTATGTCCAAAAATGAATATACTTTTTTTAAATGTTGAGGGACATTATGACAGATAGTGATGTTCTAATTTGGCATACTAACCTTTATTCGCACACATGGCTTATGACATAATTGAAATAGAGAGTAGTGAAATTTTAGAGCCAGAAAATTACCTGTATGGTCCTTGTGTTCCTTCTTTGTCCACATTCTGTGTCCTAGCAAGAACTTCAAATGATATGAGTATGTATTAGTAAAGACGACTCTTACTATATCTTCAGAATGATTTGCTGTGAATTCTTTAATACTTTCTTCATCTGGCAGTCCCAAGACAATTTTACCTTTTGTTACAGGAAGAGAATATAATTGTTAGGAAATTACTAGGAGACACAGCTTCAGGATGTCATGTTGAATTGCTTTTACTGAAGTTTTCTATGGAAGTAAAACACAATCAAGTATTAACTTTCAGAAAGGTAGACAAAAAAGTTGAGTGGGAGAGAAATTTCTAAATTTCCATCCAGATACAATCAGAACACATGAAAATTGGTTATTTTATTTTCATATGTTGTAATTACTGAACCACTTTCAATCACATACAATGTCATACAATACCAATCAAACTGTTCAAAAATAATTAACATTCCTAAAATTCTGAAGTGGTAAATATAGAGAGATAGATATTTAAATTGCAATTAGGCACTGTTTTGTATTGGGTGGACATACCTATACAAATTTGTTTTTCTTTAACAACCCTGATGGTATGGTTAATAAGCTTAAAAAAGTGATAAGTTTAAAAACATGTTAAGAAATTAAGTTGACATCACTGAAAGAATCCCTCTTTTTTGTATATATTGTATCCAAGGCCACATGGGTGTTTTATTAATGCTAAAAAATTAGACAAAAAATAAGTAAAGTTCTGGATTTGGGTGGAAGTGCTGAAGATGAACGTAGAGGGAGCAGACAGCATGTATTTTGATAGAATTAATTTTATTGTCAAACTTGTGTCATTATGAGCAAATTCTTTAAGCTTTGTTACTCAATTTCTATATATGTAGAATAAACAATAACTATTATTATTATAGAATATTAATAGATTACAGAATATAGAATACTATCATTATAAAATATTCTCTTTTTACAGAATACAGTTTTTGTAAAAATATAGCATATTGTAGCATTTAATTAATATTTATTATTATAATTGCATGTGGTTTTGAATGAGGTAATGTTGAGAAGCACAAGTTTCTGACACTGGGACTTGTCATGGACATTTGTGAAACAGAGAACAAGCACAGACACATCTCAGGGCTGGACCTTAGGTGATAGTCTATATCATGTGATAACCTTGAATCAGAAGTGGATTCAGGGTTGGTAGGTAAGATGCACAGTGCAGACATCAAAATCCAGGTGGAACTAATGGTGTGACAGCTGTTGAGGTGCCATTGGAAAGCAAGCTTTGGATGGCTCACAGGAAGGAAAAGTCCGACATACTCTGGAAACTGTGGCCAAAGAGGCTCCATATAGCAAGTGCTTGAACTGGATTACTCAATACTAAATCCAGTGAAGGAGTCAGAATCCAGGAATAAAATCAATGATTACTTTGGCTGGATTGGAATTTGGACAGAAGTTGACAAAGAAAGGAAAAAAACTTTCAGTGACTGGGTGGAGCAAGATCGGCTCTCCTTAGAAGAACGTCCTTGGTGGAAATTATGTTGCTTAAAATGAGTAGCCAGTACCTTGTAAGTCATATTTTTATATTGTTTTAAAAATTGAGATATAATTCACATGCCATAAACTTAATCCTTTTAATAATTTCATGGTTTTTAGGATACTCACACAATTGTTTTAGCCACCCAGTGAGTGATACTTTGTTATGGCATTCCTAGAAAACTAATACAGTGATAAATACAAACAGAAAATTATTAGTACTATTAGGAGTAAATAAGGCATGAGTCTTTCATTTTAAGAAGGCTTGTTTAAATCTTCCAAATCTATTATTGGATCTGGTCTCTCAACCTCCTTGATATTTTTTTTTTAGCATCTTTAAATCAATCCTGTCACCTCTGCTAGATGAATCTTCAAAAAATGCCATTTTCATTATGCCACTTCCCTGATTTAAAACTGTGTTGGTACTATATCACCTATTGAATCAAGTTTAAGATTCTAACTCTCCATTAGATCTGATGAGCGAAGGAGACCTCTTTGAGGAACTTATAATTGTTTTCATGGTTTTTAGGATACTCACACAGTTGTGCAAGCTCGAAGTCACTTTAAAATTATAACTCAACTCATAATAATTCAACTCATCAAATAATATCTCACTTTTCATCCAACCATCATTTCTGATTTGAAGCTGCTGCCTGATACTGACACTCTGTAGATATAGTCTGACTGTTCCTGTACTTCTACCTCTATTTGTTAATGAGAATCTTCTTTTAGTATTAGCACAGATGACTTTCAATTAGTTAGGTTTGGTATAATACAAAACAGAATAATTAACATCCTATTAACTTTATTAACGAATGCATTGCTAGCATTATTTTTTGTAGTTATTCTGATTACAACAACTAAATATTTATACAGAAAAAATCATGTCCATATGAATGTGGGTCTGATCTAATAGGACACACATATACGCCATTCTTTACAAAATTCTTTGTGGCTATTATATTTTTACTAGCTGATCTAGAAATTATCCTCCTGTTACTATTACCTTGAGCATCTCAAACAACTTAAAACTTATAACTACTATAGCACTAATTTTAGTCTTTATCCTAGCCCTAGCCCAAGCCTATGAACAAATGGCAGGGCAATCACCACAGATTTCCCTTTGAAGTATGCACTTATAGTTGTAAAGGACATACGTTGTTTTTATCTGTTGACATCCAGTTCTTCTTCTAGTAAAACACACTGATCCATTTGGGATGCTTCTCTTCCTCCACTCACATATCCTGTTGGTTTGGATATAGTTCATGACCTGGGAACTCAAGTGGCCAATGAAAATACTGCATCCCCCTACCCAAAGAGATCAGTTCTTGGTGAACCAAGATCAACATTAACCCAAAGTCACCTATTTGTTTCCATGGATGTAATCTTTGAAGTTATTGTAAACTATGAGGAATGATCTGCAATCTTTTCACTGGAGTTGCCAATCTGGTAGGGCTTAAATCTGGAGAGTCTGCAGACCAACTCTGCCCCTCAGAGAACCAACCTGTGAATGAAGCCAGCACATAAAGCTATAGATCTAGGGGACAGAGACATAGTTCCTCCTCTGTTAATGATAAACCTCTATTCTGTCTTGCATTAATACTCTGCTTCTTTAAGCTAGACAAAGGATTCTTTTTCTTAAAAGCAATGGCAACAAAAGCCAAAATAGACAAATGGGATCTAATTAAACTCCAGAGTTCTGCACAGCAAAAGAAACTATCATTAGAGGGAACTGGCAACCAACAGAATGAAAAAAATTTTTTGCAATCTACCCATCTGACAAAGGGCTAATATCTAGAATCTATAAAGAACTTAAACAAATTTACAAGAAAAAACAAACAACCCCATCAAAAAGTGGGCAAAGGATATGAACAGACACTTTGCAAAAGAAGACATTTATGCAGCCAACAAACATATAAAAAAAAACTAATCATCACTGGTCATTAGAGAAATAAAATCAAAACCACATTGAGATACCACTCATGCCAGTTAGAATGGCAATCATTAAAAAAATCAGGAGACAACAGATGCTGGAGAGGATGTAGAGAAATAGGAATGCTTTTACAATGTTGGTGGAAATGTAAATTAGTTCAACCATTGTGGAAGAGAGTCTGGCAATTCCTCAAGGATCTAGAAACAGAAATACCATTTGACTCAGTAATCCCATTACTGAGTATATATCCAAAGGATTATAAATAATTCTATTATAAAGACACATGCACATGTGTGTTTATCTTGGCACTGTTCACAGTAGCAAAGACTTGGAACGGACCGAAATGCCCATCAATGATAGACTGGATAAAGAAAATGTGGCACATATATACCATGAAATACTATGCATCCATAAGAAAGGATGAGTTCACGTCTTTTGCAGGGACATGGTTGAAGCTAGAAACCATCATTCTCAGTAAACTGACACAAGAACAGAAAACCAAATACCACATGTTCTTACTCATAGGTGTGTATTGAACAATGAGAACACATGGACACAGGGAGGGGAACATCACACACCATGGCCTGTTGGGGGTTGGGGGGCTATGGGAGATACAGCAGGGGGTGGGGGCATTGGAGAGGGATGGCATTAAGAGAAATACCTAATGTAGATGATGGGGGTGACGGATGCAGCAAACTACCATGGCACGTGTATACCTATGTAACAAACCTGCATGTTCCGCACATGTACCCCAGAACTTACGTATACTAAAAAAAGAGACAGATTGAGTTGGTCCTTTTACTCTCAACTGAAATATTTATGAAAAATATAGTATTTTTTATAGACTATTGTTAACTAGTCACCCTACTGATCTATCAAACACAAGGTCTTATATTCTTTGAACTATAAGAATTTATTGTTGCATAAATTGTTAATCTTATTTTGCATATGCTAATAATAAGGCTATGAGAAGCTGATGATTTTCAAAATGCACTCCAGACACATATACATTACAGCAGTTCTGGGTGGACTCTCAGAACTACTTTTAATCAAATGTCCTCTGACTCTAAGTCTAGTTCTCTTGCCTTTGTACCGGGTTGCATCTCCTTAATTTCAGAATGTCGTTACAAAAATGATTGTTACAAAAAATGATCTTGACCCTTCAGCTTTAGGGTACTCATTAAGAAACCTTAACCTTAACTCAACTTAAGTACTTAATGTTAGCTCATTAAGTACCTTGATGCTGGAGGATTAAAATCTGAAATACAGAATACTCAAAGGAATATCCAAATATAGCAAAGACATGTTTTTGGTGTTAAAAGGTAAGGTTGAAATTCCTATAATCAAATTTAAGAAAGGAAAAGACTGGTTGTTCTTTGCCTATAAGAACAAGAAAACACTAAAGCAACGATTTCATTTTGGTGACAATGCTTTCAGAGTCACATGTCAACATATCCCTGAACACTGCTGCTCTAAATATGCACCAGTCTGCATATTCCACGCTTCCTCAAATCCTGTACCAGATCAAACACGTTTCTTGCTGAGAGACTGTGCACTCCAAATGGCAAACCCTTGTTTGACAAGTAATACGTTTAGTTTTAACTTAGATACTGAGTGGTGGCGTCTTAGTCAAGTAAAGAGAAGATACATTCCTAATTCATATACTCCAGAAAGTTTGACAATTAAGATTTATCAAACTAAAAGGCAAATTAAATGCATAAATCTGCAGTCAAATAAACCAGATATTCACACCAGACATTTATCTTAAGTAACTAGAAACCTCACCTGCCAGGAAGGAAGCAGAGGCTACTTTATTCATTATCTGTTCGGTTGTTTTGGTGACAGGTGTGTATGCAACAGAAAATCCGAATTCATTAAATGCATCTAGCCGTCCCAGGTCATTGGTAAGCAGTGAAGAAAAATCATTTACTTGATGACCATGAGGATATGTGTACAAACAAAGCAGTAAGACCAATGCATTGATCCATTCCTATATAATACAGGAGAAAGGATAAAGAAAAATCTTATTTAAAATTAGTCATTCACAATAATTTTGTCATAAAGTTTGTCTCTTTTTTTACTTTCCTAATTTTAATATATCCCATATTATAAACTGTTTAAAGTCTGCTGAAAGTCTATGTGTTGTAAGAGACAGTTTCAAGGCATTGCTAGCTTAGTAATAATATACTGGTTATATGCTAAGATTCTAGAATTACAAACTCAACAGTATGCCAGTTTGTAAGGGCATTCTGTCATTCTAATAATAAGATAGTGTCTGAGGTACACTGTCTTAATTAATTATAAATCCTGATCACATGCGAACTCCCAATAAGAAATCACTTCATTTCCAAAATGCATTACCTTAGGGGAAAAAACTTCACAATGTTTACATAGTGGAATTCCAATTTAGTTAAAAGTGCTATGTAGCCATAACTATCTGATTTTTAAAATATACCAAAGTTTAATCAAGGTTTTTTATATGGTAAGATTATAAGTTATGCCAACTTTCTTCTTGGAAATTAATACAATTTCAACTGTTCTATTTTTGAAGAAAACTGATTTTTTAAGAAGAGAAAGAGATCCCACGGAGAAAAAGCCAATTACTCATTGCGGTGGGTTGGTTTGTTTACCTATCTTTGGAATGTCCGTATCTTAACCCTAGTCTCCATGAGTGAGGACACTAGTAACAAATCTGACCATTGGCTTTTAAAACATGTTTTGATGTGTCAATTGCTGACCAGACTCAGTGCTTTCAGACCTCAACTTGTGAGCCCATGTCAATAGAAATGTCTTCTAACAGATTCATGGCCTGCAGAATAGCATTTTCTGTTGTATAAAGGTGCTGTATTTTAGTGTTTTTTGGTGTATGTGTCAGGGGAGATACACGTGGCATAGATACCTCCCAGGCAACATATATTTTCCTATCATAAACACAGAATAATATAGATATTGAGTCATACCAGTAGGGGCTCTCTTTTGATTCTCCATTTTTTAAGAAAGTTCTTGCATAATAAGGCCCCAGTTTGTTGACACACACTGATCTCTCTCTTTCTCATCTTGTCCTGTTTAATAAAAAAGAAAGAAGATAAAATTAATATGAAGTTTTTAATAAGAAGAAATATCCTGAAAACAACAACAACAAAAAAGAGTAGCCTAATACTCCAATGTTCCAAATGATTGCAAAGAGTCGGGGTGTTCCCAAGTCAGCATTGTATTACTCTCATGTTCTTCTGCCTTTCCCCATTTGCAGACTTTGTTCCATCATTTATTTGTGATGCACTGTGCCAGTTATCAATTTACTGTGTCTCAGGCCTAAATTCACTCTGCATAGGCTGCTCTATTAAAATGGATCTGACTCCTTTAAGTACTTTCCTTTGCCAGCTGGCATGATGTTATACTGTTTCAATAGAGAGGGTAGTAGAGATACTGCAGGCATCTGATGCCATCCAGGTATCAGAATAGTCCATTTGCCAGGTTTCTATAGAATGTATTTTTACCCACTGAATAAATTTTTTCTCCAATGCAAAGTACCTACAGTATGCAGGATTCACTGTGCATTTCCTCTAACTCTGGACTTGGGTAGCATAGTATGTCTGGGAGCCCCAGATAGCTATAGTCCTTTCCTCAAAGCTTTGTTTCCTTCAGCTGTCCTATTGCAAAAGCAGTGCACTCCAGTCCTGGTGTCCACAGCTTGCCATTCAGGCTTCTCTGCCATTCAGTGGGATTCAACTACACCTTATCCAATTGTCAATACCTTATCTCCTCATATTTATTCTTCCTTGGTTATTCTCCCTCAACCCTAGGAAGCCCTCTTGAGCTCAGTCCATCTTTATAGTTATTCTCCTGTCATCATTTAATAGTTCTGTATATTAAACTTACTTTGTTTAATTACTGTGTACTTTCTGTCCCTGGATTGCACCCAGATCAACACCTACACATACACCACTCTTAATTTCAATAAATATATCCATGTACACTCAACTTAATGTCCGTATAATATTTAGCTTAAGAACCTGAATAAATAATCTGTTTTAGGAATTGATCTATCTAAGACAATATAATGGGATCTTTGCTCTTTCTAGCAGAAATAATTGCACTCTTTACTAGGTTGTGAGATGAAAGAAAATTTTCTTTCCCTAGTGAAATACATCGTACTTTTCACTTTCTTTCTTTGAAAAATTAAAATCTTAAGATAGGATCACCATAGTTTGGCCTGGAAGATTGTAAAGAGATTTTACGTTGCCATTTTAAAATGTCATTTGAATCAAATTTATTTCTTGTTTTCATCTTTAAGAATTTATGTTTATTATGCAGAGTCGACAGGAAAAATACACACACACATATGTGCATATATACAATCTTTGTGTATGTGTATATATTTTTTTCTAAAATGATTTGTAGCAATTTGTACTATGATATGAAGTATTTCAAAATACATCTTTCCTACATTTTCATCTATAATGATACTGCCATTCTCTATAAGATTTCCTAGATTTTTCTTTCACTTATAATGCATAAATTCTCAAGAGAATATTGCTTCTTTACTAATAATGAGAAAAAGTCACGTAATCTATAAAATTATAACTTTTCTTGAGTCTACCTAAGAGCTGAGATCACAGATAAATAGGCAAACTAAAGTCCAAAGGTAAAAACCTTCTTCAGGGATACATGGGACCCATGAACAGTTTCAGAATTGGTAGAGTATTACAGAAAGACATGGCTACTATAGAAACAGGTGGGAGGAAAGCAGCTGAAATGTTAAAATTTTAATGGCTGAGTATAGACACTAGTCCTGGTACCCACAGCTTGCATGTTTTTTTTTACAATTACTGGGAAGCCAGTAATTATTTGTCAATTTTTTTTATAGGTTTCACTTAGTATTAATAAAAAAATTTACAAAAGCAAAGACTTGGAACCAACCTAAATGCCCATCAATGATAGACTGCATAAAGGTGGGTAATAACAAACTTTTCTGAGTTAAAAGACCATGTTCTAACCCAATGCAAAGAAACTAAGAACCTTGAAAAAAGGTTAGATGAAATGTTAACTAGAATAACCAGCTTAGAGAAGAACATAAATGACTTGATGGAGCTGAAAAACAAAGCATGAGAACTTCACAAGGCATACACAAATTTCAACAGCTGAATCGATCAAGCAGAAGAAAGGATATCAAAGGTAGAAGATCGAATCAATGAAATTAAACAAGAAGGCAAAATTGAAGAAAAAAGAGTGAAAAGAAATGAACAAACCTCCAAGAACTATGGGATTATGTGAAAATACCTAATCTATGCTTGATTGGCATAGCTGAATGCGATGGGGAGAATGAATCCAAGTTGGAAAACCCTCTTCAGGATATTATCCAAAAGAACTTCCCCAACCTAATGAGGCAGGCCAACATTCAAATCCAGGAAATAAAGAGAACACCACAAAGATACTCTTCAAGAAGAGCAACCCCAAGGCATATAATCATCAGATTCACTGGGTTAAAATGAAGGAAAAAATCCTAAGGGCAGCCAGAGAAAAAAGTCGAGTCACCCACAAAGGAAAGACCGTAAGACTCACAGCAGATCTCTCAGTAGACACCCTACAAGCTGGACAGGAGAGGCGGCCAATATTCAACATCCTTAAAGAAAAGAACTTTCAACCCAGAATTCCATATCCAGCCAAACTAAACTTCATAAGTGAAGGAGAAATAAAATCCTTTATAGACAAGCAATTGCTGAGAGATTTCATCACTACAAGACCTGACTTACAAGAGCTCCTGAAGGAAGTACTAAACATGGAAAGGAATAACCAGTACCAGCCACTCCAAAAATGTACCAAATGGTAAAGAACAGTGACCCAATGAAGAAACCGTGTCGACTAATGGGCAAAACAACCAGCCAGTAACACAATGGCAGGATCAAATTCAAATATAACAATATTAACGTTGAATGTAAATGGCCTAAATGCCCCAATCGAAAGACACAGACTGGAAAACTAGATAAAAAGTCAAGACCCATCAGTGTGCTGTATTCAGGAGACCCATCTCATGTGCAAAGACTCACACAGACTCAAAATAAAGGGATGGAAGAAGATTTACCCGATAAATGGAGAGTAAAAAAAAAGGAGGGCTAGCAATCCTAGTCTCTGATAAAATGGACATTAAACCAACAAAGATCAAAAGATACAAAGAAGGGTACTACATAATGGTAAAAAGATCAATGCAACAAGAAGAGCTAACTATCCTAAATATGTATGCACCCAATGCAGGAGCATCCAGATACATAAAGCAAGTTCTTAACGACTTATAAAGAGACTTAGACTCCCACACAATAATAGTTTGAGACTTTAACACTCCACTGACAATATTGGACAGATCAATGAGACAGAAAGTCAACAAGAATATCCAGGACTTGAATGCAGATCTGGACCAAGTGGACCTAATAGACATTTACAGAACACTCCACCCCAAATCCACAGAATACACATTCTTCTCAGCACCACATCGCACTTACTCTAAAATTGACCACATAATTGGAAGTAAATCACTCCTCAGCAAATGCAAAAGAATGGAAATCATAACAGTCTATCAGATCGCAGTACAATCATATTAGAACTCAGGATTAAGAAAAGCACTCAAAACTGCACAATCACATGGAAACTGAACAACTTGCTCCTGAATGATGAAGGGATAAACAATGAAATGAAGGCAGAAATAAAAATGTTCTTTGAAACCAATGAGAATGAAGACATAACATACCAGAATCTATGGGACACATTTAAAGCAATGTCTAGAGGGATATTTATAGCAATAAATTCCCACATAAGAAACAAGGAAAGATATAAAATCAATACCCTATCATCAAAATTGAAAGAGCTAGAGGAGCAAGATAAAAAAAAAAAAACTCAAAAGCAAGCAGAAGACAAGAAATAACTAAGATCAGAGCAGAACTGAAGGAGACAGACAAAAAAACCCTTCAAAAAAATCAATAAATCCAGGAGCTGTTTTTTCTTAAAAGATCAACAAAATAGACCATTAGCCAGACTAATAAAAAAGAAAAGAGAGAAGAATCAAATAGATGCAATAAAAAATGATAAGCGGGATATTACCACCAATTCCTTGGAAATACAAACTACCATCAGCGATTACTACAAACAGCTCTATGCACACAAACCAGTAAATCTGGAAGAAATAGATAAATTAAATTCCTGGATATTTGTACACTCCCAAGACTAAGCCAGGAAAAAGTCGAAACCCCAAATAAACCAATAACAAGGTCTGAAGTTGAGGCAGCAATTAATAGCCTACAAACCAAAAAAAAGTCCAGGTCCAGATGGGTTGATAGCTGAATTCTAACAGACATACAAAGAAGAGCTGGTACCATTCCTGTTGAAACTATTCCAAACAATACAAAAAAGAGGGAATCCTCTCTAACTCTTTCTGAGACCAACATCATTCTGATAGCAAAACCTGGCAGTGACACAACTGAAAAAGAAAACTACAGGCCAATATCCATGATGAACATTGATGCAAAAATCTTCAATAAAATATTAGAAAACTGAATCCAACAGCACATCAAAAAGCTTATCCACCGCAATCAAGTAGGCTTCATCCCAGAGATTCAAGGCTGTTTAACATACGTAAGTCTACAAACATAATCTATCACATAAACAGAACCAAAGACAAAAACCACATGATTATCTCAATAAATGTAGAGAAAGCCTTTGACAAAATTCAGCAGCCTTTATGCTAAAATCTCTCAATAAACTAGGTATCGATGGGACATATCTC
>CAUYQU010037810.1:0-119408 GCA_963574635.1 Cheracebus regulus
GGGTTTCTGCCTCTCTGGTGCCTTGCATAGGTCAGTAACTTTTAATTATAAGTTTCCCCACCACCTGCGTGACTTGATTGTACCCAGTTATGTAGCTGATTTTACTATTGTTCTTGTGTGCTGCTTTCATGTATGAGGTAATGGTATCTGTTCCGGTTAATGACGTAGGACAAACATATATATACTAACTGTGTGCACAATAAAGTTGCTGTTTAAGCATTGCTGTTCAAGTCTTGCTTATTCAGCCCTCCAGACCCAGCTTTCTGTCTACCTTTTCTTCCGCACACTCCCCTATTCAGGTTAGGACCCTCTTGCTGGCCAAGAGTCCCCGGCAGACGTGCCGGCCTCTCGGGAACCCAGATTGACTTTTTATAGCAAATATTCTGCATACAAATATAGCCTTCTACTGATGATCTATGGCTCTAAAATATTGGTAGCTGTAATCATGCTTTGTAAAACAGAAGCTATGAATGCCTTACTACAGAAAGACACAAAGAATCATTTTCTTACTCATTCATTACTAGTAAACCCCGAGGAACAGCATTTCCTACCCAGATACCTGATTATTAATCCAGTTTTTGTTGGGGGTATACTGACATTAACTAATGGAGAGGGGTATTAAAACCAGTTAATCTAAATAAATGCTGTAGGAACTAAAATATTTCTTTAAAATTAACAAAAGCATTATTTCTAAATAGACAAAGTTACATGAGGACCCAAATTTATACCAGAAAATCATTTGATGAATATGGAATCAATAAAACAATGTTTTATATATGAATTTAGTATTTTGTTGGCATCAGGTTAAAGACATGTGGTCCTAGATAGGATAACTCTGTAGAAGAGAATTTAATTTATTTACCTGCTTCATGAGGAATCCAACAATTATGTCAGTGACTCTCTTTTCCAATATTCATTTCCCCCATTCTCTCATCTCTTTTTGCATGATGGCATCATTTTATTATTTTCATTTGCATGGAATTCATTTTGGATAAAATGACTTTTTGACTATTTGTATATATATCTTATTTTAAAATCAATGAATGATGTTGTTTCTCTATTTCCAAGATTACCCCTCTATATTCTCTAAAGTCAATACTGTGAAACAGTCCAGATATGAGTCTAGGAATGGCAGTACAAAATACTGTAAAACTGGAAGCAACTTAACTCAGTAGGTAGTCAACAGAGAAAATGAATCTCAATATAATTGACTCTATTTAGTTAATGTAGTGATACATTTATTTTATATTTTTCATGTAAGTATTTTTTCATATTTTAAAATTTCAAAGTTAAGTATACATGTGACTACAGTTCCTCCCAACTTCTTTAAGGTACTTTATCTGGCAGTCACTAGCAGATGTGTTTGCCTAATTATTTCGTATGTTTTTTTCTGCCTCATAATTTTGTTCGCATTTGCTGTGGAGATTTTAGAAATCATCTAGATTGTTTGGTACAGGAAGGAAATCAACCCTGGGCTGCCTAATTACTGACAATCTTCCTGTTTTTCCTTGAATACATTTTCATCCTTACATACATTGGTGATTTTGATTAACTCTTTCCACATACATCTCAACCATATTTTCCATCATAGCTTGCTGTATAATAAATAAAACTATTTTTATATTGAAAATGGATAAAGTAAGCCAAGGTGTTCCAGAAGAAAATACATTTGGTTTAATATTTTTAAAAATAAGCTACAGCTTGAAAGCTTCACTTGCAGTCCTAACAAGAAAAGAATTGGGAGAAATAGTTAAAATACATGAAATGCCTGAAAAAGTAACAAATCTATATTAAGTGTAATAAATTGTTTATACATCTCAAGTTTTTTTTCTGCTTTGAAATTTGGCTTGACATTTGACTACTTTCATTTCTTTTGTATTCACTTCTCAATATAGAACAGAAAAGATGAGGACAACAAAAATAGGACATGAATTGAGAGAAGACACAGACTTTCAAGAGAGGAGAAACATAAAATAAGGTTAATTAGCATCAAGATATTAAATCTCAACAAAATAGGACATGGTGGTATAGATAATGATGAAAGCATACTTGATATGTAAAGTAGCAATTTGGTTGAATGAGAAATTTTGAGATTCAGATGGAGTACAAATAATTTCATAAAATTAGACCACAAACTGCATAGTGTGCTCACATAATTGTTTTCAGATTTCTTCTTGCTCTGAATTCAGAGCTGACAGAAGAATAGATGATACTAATAACAGTTGATCTCCTTGTATTATCTAGCTACACAAACTCTGGATATATACTACTGCTAATGGAAGTTTTCTTCTTTTTCTTAATCACTAATCTTACTTATTTTTAAACTTCATCTCTTTATTTTCAATTTATGCCTCTGTTTTTCTTTTATTACCTAAAAGGTGTTATATGAATAACTTTCAGGGAAACCTGGATGAATGTTGTATCTGTTCAATATGTAACATTTTCCAGTTCCTCCATAACATTCCAGTTAAGCATGTATGGGCCATTAACCTCCTTCTTTATGCTTCAGTGCACAGACTTCTCTCATTAATCATCTGTACACCTAAAAATTCAGTTCCTTTTAAAAACTCATGTCAGACTAAAGCTTTAGAGATTTGACAGGCACTAGATACGTTTTATTTTCAAAAGAATAATCAAAATGTCTCATAACTATCAAAATGAAGCTTAGATGGGGAATATGTTTAAGACACACTGTAAGAGGAAAAAAAAGAAAAATAACAAATCCTTGGGTCCAAGTACTCCAGGGACAAGCATCAATTGTAAATGTAAATTCTTTTAGTCTAATGAGTTCCTTATTCTAGTTTGAATAGGTAATACATGATATCAGACATTTGGTATTTTATATATAATTGGTAGGATTAATAATAGATTTTATAGAAAATTGGCTCATATGTCTTCAGGATAGCATGATATACTAGAATTAACTCTAGAAAACAAAAAATACTTTTATTTTGCTTAAATATTTCCAGTACATTTTTTGGGATTTCATTTTTGAAGGTACATGTTTTTTATAAGTGTTAAGCATATGGTAAAAGTATCCAGCACATTAGCAAACAGACTGTTAAATTTTGTGAAAAGCCTCATTGACTTATGGATTTAAACATTTACAAGGTTACTATATCCCTCATTAAGAAAGCATAATTCATTTATCACTGACATGAATAGTAGGGCTTTTTTTTTTTTGAAAGCTCGGAGATTATGTTAACTTAGATAGGCAATATATGAATTTTATTAATATAGCAATAATTTTATTTGAATTGCTTAGTGACTTTTTTCTATTTTGGTTTTGTTGTTGTTATGATTTTTGTTAAGTTTCTTCATTCTAGCCATATTTTCTCCTCCCAATTTTATCATTCATTTATTGATAATACATTTATTAGTTCATTCATTTTTTCATATATGAGTAAACATTGAATTGGACTACATGATATAGATATGAAGATGAATTAAATTTTTCTTGCCATCAATCATAATTGAGGCAGACATAAAAATATTTGATAAATATAATTATTATAGTTGAAGTCACTGTTAAATATCAAAGTAGCACAATTTGAGCTTAAACTCCAGTTAGAGTGTAGAGGAAGGTTTCACAGAAGTAGGGCATAAACTGGACTTTAAATGTTGTAAAGTCTGACTTAAGGAGGCCGGAGGTTGGCAGTCATATATAAAGCCTCAGAAAAGTATAACTACATGGAGTAATTGCAGAAATTGACATAGTTAATTAATTTCATATTGCTTTGAAATTGCATAGAAATGGTTAAATATGAAGCTGGTTATGTCAGACCAGGGTCAAGTCCATATGTTCAGTTGAAGTGATTTAACGTTGTTTCTTGAGAAATGGGGAGTCATTTCAAAAAAGAGAAATCATATAAATAGATGTCTGTATTAGTGAAATTATCCAAGAAACAGTGAAGATGACTGAGTTCATGTAGTCAAACCTGGAGTCAGAGAGATAACAGAATAATTCAATAGTATGGATATGGGAGGAGGAGAGTCGATTTAACACAGGCATATTGTAAATGATGAGGAAAGAATAAATATGAGAAATCATAATAAATTTCGGAGATTATAAACCTGGAGTCAGTACACATTATAGGACGAATAGAAGTAGTGAATAAATGAGAAGAAGTAGTTTTGACAAAGATCAGTTTTATAGGAAAAAAGAAGTACAGTGCATATTTTGCCTTAAGGTAGCTGATGGTTCTTCAGGTAGAGATGTTTAGTGTTCACTAAAATATACAGAAAAATTCTAGGATACAGGTATAGAATTAACAAGATTCTAAGCTACAGGTATAGAATTAGCAATTTTCAATGTACAGTTAGTAGTCAAACTAAACTCTACCCAATTTAGAGTAACTATATAGTATTTAACTAGAAATGATTGTTTTGAGAAATAGATTTTCAATAAAAGTTGTCCTTAGCTAAGAAAAAGTGAAGAAAACAGTGGGTATCCGGAATCTAGTGAAAAAAGTATTACTCCTATATGGAATAATTTTTCTTTCTGTCAAGCAACAGTTGAGTAAAGGGAGTTATATTGTCCCCCAGGAACCAAAATTTACTATGTAAAATAATAGTAATAATAAGATTATACTCTTTTATGTACAAAGTATAGATACAAATATAGTAAACAAACATACAGTATTATTGTGGTATTAAAATTTAATGGAAGACAATGACTTGGAAAAACAAGTGTTCATGAAGACTCCTAGCAAAACGTAAATGTATTTTAAAAACTGAAGTTGAAAAACATTAATCTGATAGAGGGGGTGACTTCTTTTTTAGTGAGGATATTTCTGAGTGTCATATATAATTTGTGAACTCAACTCTCATACTAAATGTGACCTAATGGCCACAAAATCACAAAGGCTGGTGATCTTCCTCTCTTCTATTCTTACTTCAAGTTCACAGTCTGGCATTCTGACAATTCTGCCCGCTCAGCTGCTGTGGAGTTGAACTCCTGTGTCAAATCCATGTCCCTGAGGGATCATAAGCTTTTATTTCTGAGTAAGCCAGAAACTTAGTGCCAAAATAATTATTGTTAGTTATTGTAGGATCATTAATGGCATCAGCATCAAAAATCACTCCAAGTGGGAGAGCTTCCTTTCTCTTATGGAGTTTTCATTTCATAAGTCATATTTCCACTTAACATGACCAACCAAATTGGTTTTATTAAAGTTTTACTTTCAAGATTTTATGTACATTCTGACTATAGATCTTTTATAGACGATATTTTTAATTGTATAATAAAAGTTGTATATTCTTTTTTTTTTTTTTTTTAGCACATATAGTCTTATGTGTAAAGAAGCCAAGAAGAAACAATAATGATAAAACTTCTTCACTGGTACTATCACATAAATAATGAGTGGTAAAGAAGCTTGAAGAAAAATAATATATAAGATATAGAATATATATACATGCTGTACCTAACTAATGGGATACATTCTAAAAATGGTTCCATTAGGTGATTTTGTCAGTGTGTGAACATCATCGAATATACTTGTACAAAACTGAATGGTATAGCCTGCTACCCACCTAGGCTGTATGGCATAGCCTATTCCTCTAGGCTACAAACCTGTGCGACATGTTACTGAACTAAATACTGCAGGCAATTTGAGCACACTGATAAGTATTTGTGTATCTAAACATATTTAAACATAGAAAAGCTACATAAAAATACACTATTATAAGCTTATCAGACCACTGTTGTATATGCAGTTTGTCATAGACTGAAAAGTCATTATGCAGTGCATGACTCTATTGTTTAAAATAAGCAGGTGGCTTCTCTGCTTAACATATGCATGATGCAAGCATATGACATTTGTAATCTAATTCCTCTCATACAGAAAGGCAGTTTGAATAGATAAGAGAAGAGTAGCCTAAATCCTAGCTGAGTATAAGTGCAAATGGGTTTGCACCTTTAATTTCTAAATTCTATCAAGCAAAATTGTTTATTGCATGTGAAATTAACAATCTGACTTTTAAGTGGTACTTTTGCTGAATTATTTTATAAACAAATGAATTTAAAGATTTTTTAAAAAATATATCAGTTGACTGTGACTCTCTAAAATTCCATCCAAGAAAGTCAATTTTTTTCTTTCAGTCATTTATTATGCTTTAACTAGAGATCTAGATCTGGAGTACAGAATGCAAGATTTTCCTTTCTAACATTTTCCTTTATTATATGAAAAAAGTTTTAACTTCGGGTCCATAAATTGTTGCTGCAGGCAGGAGTCTGTTTAACTGCAAAAATGATAGAAAAAAATGTGAATATGTATTCTTTTGTCTATTTTTCCCCCTTTAGGATATATTTTTCAAAGGAGTTCTTGACTTGCAAGCGTTAACATTTATCTGGTGCTTTTTTTGGCTTCATTCTTCCTTTTATGTTTGGAGGGAGCCAGTATCATTCTTTATTTGGCAGAAGACAGAGAAAAGTCACCTCCATCATATATTTGTATGGCTCCCCTTTAGGCAGGCTTATGCTTAGTGCAGTCAGTGATAGCCAATTTCTCTTGCTTAGCACAGGAAAAGGCAAGCTAACTTGTCTTGGCTTGCTCTTTCTCCAAATCCACTTCTCTCCTCATTGTGCCTGGCCAATACTAAAATCTCTGTTGACGAGGCCAGGAGATCTTACATAACCTAACAAATGATATATAATTTTTAAGTAAATTTGGTATTAATCATAAATGTTTCATGGTGCAGGCATTACAATGTATTTTACTAAAACAATGATAATGGAAGAGCTGAAAGTATCTGCAGTACCAGTTTGTTTTTTTCTTAAGTTTAAATTAATAGAATTATTACATAATGTTATTGGAAGTGATTTAAAAAAACTCACAAGAAATAAAGCATGATACAAGAACATGATTCCTTTGCATATTTCAATATGGACTAAAATGCAGTAATACATTTTAAAAAATAATAAATAAAACCAGAAAATGTTGGCAGCAGTTTCTTTGGGAAAGAATAAAGCATGCACATTTACTATAAGGTATAATACATTTACATCATAATAACACAATATCTGTGTTTCTAATAACCTAGAAAATTGAACTGTTATGTGATGTCACTTTTTTTTCCAGCGATTACCATAGACATTTATTGAAAGTAAAACATCTGCAGACCAAATAATTCTTAAAATTGCTTGTTTCAAGTTTAACCATCTTCGTAATAGCTGCATCCACAGACTTCAACTATGATTACTTCTTTTCCCATTTTTCTCTTTCTTTTCTTTCCCGAATAACCTCTTTCAGATATGGTTCAAGGTAGTAATTTTCCTCTTCGTACTTGGTCCACTGCTCTTTAGGCAGGATCTGATGCTTCATGGACAGGTCCAGTGCTCTCTTAATTTGAAACATCCTGTCATTATAAAGGTTCTCAGGAAGCCTTCTTATGGCTTCCTTTACGTCTTCATCCTCATATATTGTATCATCTCGCAGTAACCCCAGTTTATTGAATCCTGCAGCATTGTAATACCATTTTCGCATAATCTCCAGCAACCTGCTTGATGATGAAACAGCCAGCCTGCCAGCCATTATGGCCAGAAAGCCGATGTCACTTTTTAATAATGAATGCAGGAAGTTCACCTTGAGATTAAATAGTAGGCAGAGCTCAGTAAATTAACTGAAGGAAGAGACAAAAACATATGAATAGACAACAGAATGCTTTCCCTTGAGGAGAAGAGCAATAGAATATTCACAGAAAAACAATTAATATGAAACATAGGAATGCAGAAAAAGTGAAAGGAAAGTTAATGAGATAAATAGAAAATAGAAAGATGACAAAAGGAAAAATAAGTTATTAAAATGTTAAACTTATCAATAAATACATATCTATATGTAACATCTATAGATCATCTACTTCTTGAGTGCATTTATATGCACGATTTATCACTTCTGCTAGATTATAAACTATCTGAGAACAGAATCTGTAATATGTTCATTTAAAAATTCCTTACATCTCCTATTAAAATGCCTATCGTGGAGTTTGGATCTCAGAAACATATTCTATAACTAGGGTCTACCTGAACATCCAGATGCAGCAAGTATATATTGAGAATGTTTCTTGATCTAGATCTAGGTTGTCACTTAGAGGTTCTCTTGAACTGAAAAATCCAGCTCAGAAAAGCCTTCCATATATCTTTCCCCATGTTTCTCTGTGTTCAAACATCTGAGTCCCAAAGTCTAATGATCATTCAATTAGAAACACATAACAAAAGCCTTAGCAAAAAGTATAATTTCTAAACCATGCTGCAGCAGAGATTCCTTGGTAAATGTGATATTTAAGGAAGTAAGTCTAAACCTTTACCTAATCTAAATTTCAGTTGTCTATCATTCCTTGAATCATAAAGTCAAGTGCTTTGCTAGTTTGGCTTAATTTCTTAAAGTATTGCCTTAATGTTACTGGACCCCAACACTTACCCAAAGGTGGCCGTCGGGTCAAGGTTTCTGCATTATAGTCCCTTCTGTGGTCACCAGAAATATGTTACAGGAAAAGGGCCCCAATCCAGACCCCGAGAGAGGGTTCTTGGATCTCACACAGGAAAGAATTTAGGGCAAATCCAAAATGCAAAGGGAAAGCAACTTTATTAAGAAAATAAAAGAATAAAAGAATGGTTACTCCATAGACAGAGCAGCCCCTAGGGCTGCTGGTTGTCCATTTTTATGGTTGTTTCTTCATGATATGCTAAACAAGGGGTGGATTAGTTATGCCTTTCCTTTTTAGACTGTATAGGGTAACTTCCTGACGTTACCTTAGCGTTAGTAAACTATCATGGTGCCGGTGGGAGTGTAGCAGTGAAGACAACCAGAGGTCACTCTCATTGCCATTTTGGTTTTGGTGGGTTTTGGCTGGCTTTATGCAACCTGTTTTATCAGCAAGGCCTTATGACCTGTATTTTATGCTGACCTCCTATCTCATCTGTACTTAGAATGCCTTAACTGTCTGGGAATGCAGCCCAGTAGGTTTCAGCCTCATTTTACCCAGCTCCTATTCAACATGTTCTGGTTTATGTGCCTCTGATATTAATACTGTTCCTTAAACTATTATTTCAAGAGATCAAGAGGATGTTAATATTCCCCTCAGCTTGATTAATATTTAGACAGGATTATTCTGGATTCTAGGCCTCTGACCTCTCTTTTCTTAGAACATTTACATTAGGAAACTTATCATTCTATATTATCTCTTTACCTCTTTGAGATGTAAATCTTGTTAAAATCATCTTGCCAGTTTAGAATTTAGGAGTGTCTTCCTAAAGGATCTGGGAACCATCTTTTTGAAATGTAAATACTTGAGGAGACAGCACCCCAGATTCCAATCTCTGTGGGAGGGCAGACTGCTAACATCAATGGGTACCAATTAGCAAACCCAGATGACCCAATCTCAAAGAAAAACATCTGAAAATTCAGGAATAACTAAATGTGCTCCAGACATTCTACATATGAGCCTTTCTTCTAACATCTTGCAAGACTTTTTCACTAGCTCACCCTAGTACGTAAAAATTCTCCCACCTCTTGTTTCATCTGAGTTGAGTTCAGAATGAGTTCTGGCCTCTATCACCTACTGCAGTGGCTTTGAATACAGTCTTCCTTGGCTGTTTATCTAGTGCAATTTTTGATTTGACAATAGTTTTCAAAAAAGGGGTCATATCAAATTGATTTTTTGTATCCCCTTTGATTGTTATAAAATTTATCTGCGGTTTTGCTGTTGTTGCTTTGAGATGGAGTTTCACTCTGTTGCCCAGGCTGGAGTGCAGTGGAGTGATCTTGGCTCACTGCAACCTCCACCTCCTGGGCTCAAGCCATGTTCCCACCTCAGCCTTCCAAGTATAAGCTGGGGAGCATACTCAGCTTCCAGTTCTGAAGAGGTTCTTGATCTCACTAACCTGGAAGATTGGGGAAAGGTGTCCCTGAGGCGCTGTGAGTTTGCTGTTCAAATAAATATTATGGACCCAGAGAGTTTTGCAGAAAAGTCATTTACTAGACAGGGAGAGAGAGAGAGAAAGAAAGATAGCTCCCACACTGTTGTGGGAGGGGACCCAGAGAAGTAATCCCTATAGGTAGGGAGCAGCTGGAGTTTTAACCCTTGAGTTATTCCCTCCCCATTCATGTTCTCATCAAATGAGAGGAGTTCTTTCAAACTTCCTCTGAAGTAATTGATCTTTGACTCTGATACTGGATTGGCTACTTGGTCCACAACTCTGAGTTACAGAGCCTCCCTCTCTCAGAGCTTTAGTTTTTTTGGCGGGGGTATGTGGGAAGGGGGACAAAGGAGCCTGACCTGGCTTTCTCTACCTAGCTCATGCAGGAAACCCAGACAAAGAACTTTACATTTGAAACCCCTCTGGTTCCCACATGGAGGTGTGGAGCTGGGAAACTCCTGCCTTTGAAACCACACCCCTTGCAAACCCAAGAAGAGAAGTCCCTCACAAGTATCTGGGACTATAGATGCATGCCACCAAGCCTGCTAATTTTTGTATTTTGTGTAGAGATGGGGTCTTATCATGTCACCCAGACTGATCATAAACTCCTGAGCCCCAGCGGTCGACCAACATTGGCCTCCCAAAGTGCTGGGATTACAGGCATGAGCCATTGTCCTTGACCTATTATTTGCTTTGTGATAAAGGGTCTCTGTGTTATAGGACTCTCTCCTTAGTTCAGTTAAAGATGGGATCCTTATCACATGGCCATGGAAAATTAGTCTCACAGACAAATTGAATGGTGAGAAAAATGAGAAAAATGGGATTTATTAGGAAAAAAGAAAAATAGGGACCCTCTGCAAAACCCAGAGTCCCTGTGGTGCACTTCCTGTCTCTCAGATTGAATTCCAGGTTCTGCCCAGGAAGAGGAGGAGCCAGGCTCCTCCCTGCTTCAAATGAGCAAACTTCCTGAGGCTCCATCCCGTTGCACAGTAATCCCCGTGTGCAGGTTGTTTGGAGGTTCTCAGTAACCCCTTTATTCCTGGCTGCCTTATTTCTATATGGGAAATGTCTTTCATAGGATGATCACAATAAATGTTATTTTTATTGTCTTTTCAATGGATAAACTTTATGCAGTGGAATTATTGATGATATTATGAAATGGACTATGCATTCGTGGTAAGAAAAAGTAGCTTCTCTTCTTCCTAGATTATTTAGTTAGACAGCAAATTAAATGATGATAAAACAGATTATGAAAAAAAACTATAGATAGTTAACTATGTACATGGACAGGAGTCAAACAGAAATATGAGATTCAGTGAAGAGCCAGATGATTGATGCTTATATAGCATTCTGAGCTACAGAAAACTATTGAGACTTTGGGTTTCTGAAGGGTGATGAAGACGAGTTATAAGGGTAAGAGGTGGAGATATGTGGTAAATAAATGTTGTCTTGTTCTGCAGATCAAAAATCTCTCAGGTAATAAAATTGTCTCAGAGGAGCTATCTTCCAGTATTGGACATCTGTATTAGATACTTTTACTAAAGCAGTGAAGAGGCAAGGAGAAAGCTTCCCCTTGGAAGGTTCTCTGAAAATTCAACTCATGACAGAAATATTAATAAGAGAAAAGCCATCTTATTTATTAAGGTGCACATGGAGAGATCCAGAGTGATAAACTCCTAGTGGGAGTTTATGTACCATCTTGAGGTTACAGATAGATTGGGGGCTCAAAGCCCAGCCAAAAACAGGTAATGGTGGTAAATCAGGTTTTAGTGGTAAGGCAGGTTATGGAAGGAAAAGAACGGCTAGCAAGGGGACCTTGTTATATAAATGAAAACTTGCACATTGCTGCCCTAAGGTAGAATAGATGAGAAATATTTCTTTCATGACTTTAAAGCTGTCAGACTCTCAGTTACTCTTTGTTAGATCTGGGAAAAGGAAGTCCTGACTTCATCAATTCATATTGTTCCCAGCTGCAAATTTCTCCCACAAAAGACAGCTTTGTAAGGCTACAGCTGGTTCCCAGCTCTCTGAACAGCCATCTCCATGTATGCCAAATAACCATATTTTGGGGTAAGATATGGTTTGGCTCTGTGTCCCAACCCAAATCTCATCTTGAAGTGTAATCCACACATATTGAGGCAGGGACTTGGTTGGAGGTGATTGAATCATGGTGATGTTCCCCCCATGCTGTTTTCGTGATAGTGAGGGAGTTCTTATGAGATCTGATGGTGTAAAAGTATGTGGCAGTTTCCCACTCACTCTTTTTCTGCCACCTTATGAAGAAAGTACTTGCTTCTTCTTCTCCTTCCATCATGATTGTAAGTTTCCTGAGGCCCTCCAGGCATGCAGAACTGTAAGTCAGTTAAAACTCTCTTATTTATAAGTTACCCAATCTTGGGAAGTTCTTTATAGCACTGTAAAAACAAACTAGTACACTATAAAATATTTTTATTTTCTTCAGTAGGTTTTCTTTAGAGATTATGAAAGGGCAGTTTTCAGAGCTACCCCTGTGTCTGCAGTTTTTCAGGATAACCAGCTGAAAATATACCAAAGGAATCTACTTTGCAGTGGCATATTCTGCTCTCCAACAGTCATATGAGAGTTGGGGCTCAGATGTATCCTGTGCCCCAAGAGTCCCAAATCATTGGTATAAACCAAAAGAAAAATTCTAAAGCCCCTCAATCATCTGAATAGGCCCCCTCCCCTCAGTCAAGGGCGTTCCAAAGTTAACCTGGAAAACTAGTTGAGGCCATGATGGGAATGGGAAGCCAGGCATGTCTCATTATACCCTCCTCTGTTTTGGAATTACTGATAGAACAGACTCTTTGAGTCTGATAAGAAACATTTACATCTATTCTCTGTATCCTGGTACCTGGAGGCTTTGTCTGAATCATAAAACCTTGATCTCTACAACCCTTTATCTTAACCCAGACAATTTCTTTCCATTGATTCTAAGTGTTTATACAATAACATAACTCTTTTAACCAATTGCTAATCAGAAAATCTTTGAATCTACCTGTGATCTGGAAGCCAGTAGTTATGCCTTTCTGGAGTGAACAAATATACATCCTACATGTATTGATTGATGTCTTATTTCTCCCTAAAATGTATAAAACCAATTTGTGTCAAACCACCAAGCCACATTTTCTTAGGATCTCTTGAGGGCTGTGCTATAGGCCATTGCTTACTCATACTTGGCTGAGAATTAATCTCTTCAACTATTTTACAGATTTTGTCAATATTGGTAAGAATATAAATTGTTACAATTTTGCAGAGAGCAACTTAATGTGTTTCTTTGAAGAAGTAATTTCAGCACTAAAAATATGCACTAAGAGAATAATCAGAGGTTTTTACAATTATTTACAAAAATGTTCCTAAATATGAAACAATGAATAATGTCTAATTAAAGTGTAGCATATCTAGAAGAAAATTTATTGTAAAATATCAAATATTATTGGCAAAATATTTAATAGAACATATTTATTGTTGATGTTCTTAGTGTCAATTGGGAATAGAAAGAGATTTGTTATGACCATATGGTAACAATATGGAAAGAAACTAAGCAGTGTGTGGTTTTGAAGGCTCAAGAAGAGTTGCAAGGGTAAAAACATGTGCTACCTTTCCTCACCCATCATAAGGGTCATAGCAAACACTCCTATAACAAAAGACAGATTAACAAGAGAAAATCAGAACAAATTTATTTAATTAAACATTTATGTAATGTGAGATTTCAGAAATGAAGGCCAAAGGATATGGGGAAAAGTGTTGTTTTATGCTTAGGTTAGATGAAAAATGGGTAGCCATGTAAAAAATTTAACTGGAAAAAAAGGTATGATCTAGTGGTAATAGAACATGAGATTTATTAATATAGTAATAATGGAACTCTACCTGGCAAGTTATGTTTGTTAAGATACTTCTTGGCTTCTCTGTGTAGCATTCATTTGTTCCAAGTATGGGGCAAGACACCTTCTGTGCCATACCTAGGGCAGCAAACCAGGAAGAAATAAGAGTGATCAAGAGAGAAGAGTGAGTGTGGCTTTTCCAGGTATGGCTTCCTTTGGGGGAAAGGAATTCTAGTTTATATAACCTGCTTTGAGGAAGACAAATCTTGGTTTGTATAAATCGATTCAGGGAGAGAAAGGCAGGCAGCAGACAAGAGTACAGGAGAAGGTCAGAGAAACTTTGCTTCTGAGCCCTTCCATTCTCCTTTATCTCAAAGTACTCAGCATGCCCAAGTGCCATATTTTGGGGTATAGTTTTCTGAGCCCCAGTGGAGTTAAATCTGTATATGAGGTAACAGTGTACTAGAGACACAGTGACAAATAGCTTTGTTCTTGAGGTAGCTATTTGAATAAGGCAACTTTTACTAGAATCTATCAATTCTCAAGGACACCTTTAGGAAATATATGTCTCTTCCCAAACTAACGTAAGAAGTTTTTAGATCTAAGCAGGTTCTCAATTGATGAAATCTTCAAAATCTTAAGAACAAACACATTTCAATGAATAGGAGAGCATCTCTTTGGTTGGACCAGAGTAATTTCTCAGCTCTTCCAATCATGATATAGAGGTACTATGTTTAGCCATTACTCTGTGTAGGCACAGCTTCCTGGTAAATTCAGGCCCATCAACTAAATATAATAGTTAAAAACATAAAAGGAACAAGAAAAATGATTTTATTAAGCAGGTGTTTTCCATTTACTTTAGCCAATGTTGCTTTCCTCAAAGTTTACACAATATCCACAATGTTACTAAGAGTGACTGAGATTAATGGAGTCAAAAGTTAACTCTCACTCATGCAGGTGCATGTTAGATTTCAAATTGTACAGCCATTTGCTTTGTTCTAGGGAAAACTGTTTCTTCAGTAATAACATTCTACTTTCTATGGTAATTTGAGCTTTCCAAAAGCAAACTGCTTCTTCAATTATGTTTCATTGAATAAAATTTTTGCAGAGTATATTAAGAGTTCTGTTTCTTTAAATACCTTAAAATATTAGTTTACCTTTTATATACTGCTCAAGTGCAATGAACTGAACTCATTAACTAATTATTACTTAATTGTGATGCTGCAAGCTGAAATATTACATTGTATACATTGTAAGAGCTTTAAGTGGTCATCATTTAGCATTTAAATGTACTGAAAGCACTAATCATCCATCAAATTGTTCATTTGTTTAAAACGTGCATAAAAAACTGAGTGTACCTAAACGTACAAAATAAATCTGGTCCCTTGCACTTTGGTAAGATGCAGCAGAATGTGCACAGGGAAGGCCAGTAATAAAAAAAAAATGCAATATGTTTGATGAACTCCAAGAAGTTCAAAACACTTGAATGTACATTCCTAATACATCTTTGGAAAATGCGTGAATATAATGTTAAATCCTGAAACAATAAAAAAGAGAATTGTTATAAGATTGCTTTGGATTTTAGTATCACTATATTAGAAGTAAACTTCATAACCATTTTAAGAACAGCAATCTTCTGTCTTACTTTGAATTTCTTCCCTTTTCTTGTTTCCCTCTCTCTGCTTCTGGAGTATTAGAGATTCTCAAATTGTTTGTATCACATAGATACCCATGTAAATGATGCAGGGTTGACTCCAGAACTATATTAGACACAAGTGTGCTTGTATTTCAATTCTTGTAATTATAAGTGGCCCCACTTCAGACTATTCGGTTTTCTACGAAACGGAATGGAAAGCATCAAATTAGGGGAAAAGTGTGGCTCAGGCTGCCCCAAGCAATTAACTGAATTAAAGAAAATTACTACTGGATGCTTTATGTACAGCAGGGGCTCTGTGCATGAAGAAATATAACTGCTAGTCACACCTGTGCTGATTCTCACTGTGGAATTGATATTATCATGAGTAAATATAATTACTTAGCAAATTTAATAAATGTTGTTTGGGGTTCTGAAAACAGCACTTGGATCTACAAATTACACAGTGATAAACGTGGCAGCAAGTTCAGTGGTATCTTATAGCACTAAAATATAGAGCATCCTGGAATGTACCAGGAAATCTTATGGGTAAGTAAAGATAAGAAATTGCTGCAAAAAATGTGTACTAAGCCACTCATAGTTACCCATACTTTCGTGTTTTTCTTTGATTATGTAACTTTGACAAAATTATTTTATTCAAAATTCCCAGTAGTTTAGATATCCAACCTCTCCTCCTGAATTACAAATAAGTTTATTCTTAGCAAGAAATTAGTATTTGGTAACACTTGAAATGAAGTACTCTAAGTATTTAATTAAGAAATAAAACAGTTATTGCTCTTGGGTTGTAATGATTGGCAATAATTGCTTTACATGATTTAATGGTTATAAAATTAACAGTGATAAGTAATAAAAAGAAGAAATTAAGCTACACTTTTCATCATAACTTTAATTTGTATGCTCTTAAGAATCGTAATAATGATTGGTCTTTTATTAAATGAATATTAAGACAAACTTTTGTATGACCTATCTTATCTTTGAATATATTGACTCAGTAAATCATAATTTATAATTATAATGCAATACAATTTACCAAAAGGAAATAAAATATTTATGTATTTTGTAAAATCGCCATATGGTAAAAGCCTATTTAGAGTATAAGGCTTCTGCTATAATACTAATAACTGTAAGTCTTCTACTTTAAATCAGGAAAATGTTAGAAAATGTTTAATAGCTTTAGTATATTTAAACAGTTCATCAAAGTTATTTAAAGTATTGTCGTTTTGCTAGAGCTGTCATAACAAAGTACCACAGTTGGGTAACCAAAAGTCACAGAAACATATTGTCTTATAGTTCTGGAGCCTACAAGTCCAAAATCAAGCTTTCTGCTGGATTACGATCTCCCCAGAGGCTCTAGGAATGAGTGCCTCCTTGATCTTCTGCCTTCTGGTGTTTGCTGTCAATTTCAGCTTTCCTTGTTTTGCAGCCCTGACACTGAAATCTCTGCTTTCTTTATCACATGATCTTCTCCCCTGTGTCTTCATGTCTCCATATCTTCACATTGTCTTTCTTCTCTGTCTTCACATCATCTTTCATCTGTGTATGTGCCTGTGTCCAAATTTCTCCCTTATTAGGGAAAGGAAATGATCTAGTATCCAATGTCCTAAATTCGGTAATGGATTTTTTTGGTCACACTAGTTTAATATGACAATATATGAACTTGATTATATCTATAATAATACTTTTTCCAAAATAGATCACCTTCACAGGTTCTGGGTGGGCATGAGTTTTCAGAGGCCACTAATTAACCCAGTACAAACATAAAATGCTAATGTTCTCATAAGTCCTATGGCTGACTTCTCCCTGTTTTGTCAGTGTCCTGCAATAAAGAAAACTCCCATTTGGGATTCATTTATATGCAAAAAGAATATTTAGTATGCTCTAATGAAGAAATCAGTATCGGAACACTTTTTATGTGACCAGATAATACATATTTTTGGCTTCGCAGACCGCGTGGTCTTTATTACAACTATTCACCCCTGCTGTAAACAACAGGTAGATGGATTGGCATAGTTGGATTTGGACCAAAGCCATGATTTTGCCCACCCTTATTACGGTGGAAAAAAAATTGTTTTATTTTATTTTAACAGAGTAAATTTAAAAGTATATATATCAAGGAAAATCTGTCCTTTGAAATCATTGTCCACAATTTTTCAAAACCAAGATTTTATTTTTAAAGCTATTTCAAGATCTAGGAAACAGAATTTATTTAAAAAATAAAACCCATGGAAAGAATTCAAGAAGGCTAGAGAAAAAATATATATGTTTGGGATGAATTGTAAGTTCAGACACACAGCCCTTCTGAGTGTGGGACTCCATGTGACTGTGCAGATCATATGCCCTTGAAATTGATTCTGTCTGCAAATATTTTTGAAATCTTGTTCTTTCAACACACTAGGTCTTACTAATGAGATTTTCATAAAGTCACTAATAAGAACTAACAAAGGGATCAAGTGAATAATATATTATTTAAAGTGCCTACTGTAATGTTTTGAACATTGAGTGATGTCCCAGTACAGAGGTTTTTAGATGAATTTATTTATACCTTTAGAATATAAATAACATGGGGTGAGTATAGCCCTAATATAAGGTTATTTAAATACAATTTATTATATAATTAACAATGTTATTCCATAACAATAGTAATATTTTGGTCAAATACCAACAAATAAAGTGCTATTGCTTTATGAGTGTTTTGTAGAAATACTTAAAGTTCTAGGTATGAATCCTGAAAAGTCAAAATTTAGCCAATATTTTGAATCACTAAAGTATACAACCACCAATTTTTTCTAATTATTATTGCAAATCTCATTCATTTGTGATTAACAAAGGAGGTTAAATTTCACATAGCATAAACTTTTTCTGTTTTTTAATATGAGAACTTTCTCTAGAAATGAAAAAATAACCTCATAAATTTTTATTTTAAATATGTAACACTTTATATAAAACTGAGAAAATGGCTGCTTCAATAGATATGTAACTTGCTTTTCCTTGACTGGGTTAATTACTAGAGAAGAAATTCAAACTTGAATCAAACAATAAGCACTGGAATCTTAATTAAAAAGAAACTATCAAGTGGTGACTCCTCGTAGTTCAGAAATGGCAAATATTAAATATGTGGTAAAGTGAAATGTAAAAAAGTAAAAGATGGTGATTATAAAGCAGGCCAGCTTTTATATTTGCCATAGCAGAGGTAATAATACTATGACTGATTTTAAAATCTGTATGTTGAAGTTTATCTAATGAGTTTTATGTGGAGGCAGATGAATAGAGTACAGAAAACAAAACTACATTTGCATAATGGAATATGGTTCTGCTTAAGTGACTAGAGAAAATTATTTCTTAACCTTTAATGCAGATACATATAATGTGTCTGAGTAGTATATCGAAGGCTTTTTTTCTACAAAAGATCATTATATCATTTGATTTTTCCAATTCTGTATAAGTGTCCAAATTAGTTTTTTTTTAAGGTCTAGCAAACAAAATAGACATTGAAATATTCAGAGTTTTATTTTTGTTAAATTAATTTTGGTATTTAAACAATGTAAAATATTCTACCACTTGATATTTATTGATAATTCAGAATTCTGTTTGGCGGCAGAATAAAACTCACATTTTCTTTATATTTAAATCTTTAAAATGCAAGAATTATCTTGAAACGAAAATACTAGGCTCTCATAGAATAAATTACACAATCTCAAAATAGCAGTGCATTCTCCTACAAGTGAAAAGCATTAAGTTTTTTAAGATTAAAGAAATTCAGTTTTAGTGAAATAATTTACAATAACACAATAGGGATGCTGTTTAAGAGATTGTATGAAGAAACACAATTCACTTGATTCAGATACATACATGCAAAACTCTCTAAAAGTTAATTTGAAATAAATTGGCTCTCAAAGTGCATCTTAATTCTTTATTCTGAGTATAATGCATTTATTAAAATTTTAAACTTAATTTTATAAAGACTTTTCTGAAGTATATGTATAACCCCTCATATATTTTCTAGACAATTCAAAAGAATATTTATAGATTGAAATTTTAGGCTTAAAACAGACCCGCCTAATATTTCAATCTTTTCTGAGTCCAAGCTCATGTTCTCTGATCAAACAGGTAACTTTAAGAAAATGATATTAGCTCATATCAAACAGTATTTCGGTCTTTTAGATAATCACTTACCTTCCTCAAAGTCATTTTTGACCATTGATTGTGTTTAATATGAAATGGTTATTGAGTTACTTAAAACTTCTAGTTTCCATACATAAAAATTTAACCATTCCATATATCAAATTCTTTGTGATTAAAAAATTATAATTTACATCTATATTTTACCTTCTCTATTCAAAAAATACTTGAAAAGATACATGTAGACTGTAGTTAGCATATTATTTCAAAATTAATATTAATGTTAATGTATGGCAAATACCTGTGATAATAGTACTGTACATTCTGAAAAAAATGTTACTATCCTGAATCTTATTGCTAAATAAATCACTCAACATTTTTAAGCACTTTTTATATTCCATGCAGTATGACATGTTGTGAAGGGATATATAAGGTGACACTAGGTTCTATAATTAAACACATGGGGAATAATTAATGATATCTAACAGCTCAAAAAAGAAAGAAAATATTCTGTTTTAGCATTTCAAGCTGGAGAAATAGTCACAATGATGACTAATATTTCATTTAGGCCTTAAACATAAACAGAACTTTATTAGGCATATATATGAGGAAGGAAAACAAATCTAGGTAAAGGAAATAGTCTGAAGAGAAGCATAGAAGATAAAAATTTAAAAATCCAAGAAATTTTAGGGAATTTTAAATAACCAACCTGAAAAACACTTTGAGATTCTTCCCTATTTTTAATATCATATATTTGCTGTCACTAACCTTACTAAGTCTTCCTCCAAAATGCCTTCATCTCTATTGGTTCATCTCTATTTACTTCATCTCTATTTCATATCTGTTTACTTCATCTCTATTACTTCATCTCTATTTGTGTTACTTTCTGAATAAAGTTCTGTATCATTATGATCAGGAATTCCCTCCTGAGGGTGATTGGCATGCATGAGGGTATTTGGCAGTGTCTAGAGACATTTTTTATTATCACAAGTGGGGGAACAGCACTAGTAGAATATAGAAGGTAGAGGCCAAATATTTTGGCTAAATTGTAGCCAATACAAATATATTGAATAATATGCTAAATATTCTACAGTGCCTAGGTCAGGTTCCCACAACAAAGAATTATCTCTCCAAAATGTCAACAGTACCAAAGTAGAGATAAGTTTGTAACTTTATCTCTGCTTTGGAAATTCCTATTCTTGATTAAAAATCATCCAGTCATATAATGAATTTGATCTACTATAAAATATCCAAGAAGAGATATCTATGAGACATTTAAAAACCTAATGTTAGGTGTCAACAGGGAAATCATTTTTGAAGATACAAATTTGTGATTAATAAAGCATAAAGTTTCAAAATACTGAGATGATTAACATTTTCTAGAGAAAATCTTTAGAAGAAAAGAAGGAGTAATAAGATAACAAAATATTTGTATTTAAAAACATAATGGGCAGGGCACAGTGGTTCATGCCTGTAATCCCAGCACTTTGGGAGGGAGGCCAAGAGGAGCGGATCACCTGAAGTCAGGAGTTAAAGACCAGCCTGGCCAACATGGTGAAATCCCATCTCTACTAAAAATATAAAAAGTAGCTGGGTGTGGTGGCACATGCCTGTGTGGGAGGCTGATGCAGGAGAATCTCTTGAAACTGGAAGGTGGGGAGGTTGCAGTGGGCCGAGATCAAGCCACTATACTCCAGCCTTGGTGACAAAGCAAGACTCTGTCTAAAAAAAAAAATGTGAATGAAGGTGAATCATCCAACAAAGTAATGAACAAACAACTGAAAGAAAGGAGAAAGAAGAGAACACCTCTTAGTAAAGCATCACCTCTTAGTAAAGCATATGACATTAGTTACTGACCACTTCCATGAATTTGGCTGTCTTTAATATGCCTTTAGGATTAGTAGTAATTCCACGTTTTCCAGATATATGTTTGTTATGTATACATATGTTAAATATTATTTCTTATATTTTTAACCCTTTTGTTTATTCTCATTTGGTAAAGTAATAAAACCAAGAGAGAACAAACCATGTTCTTTCAAAATGTGAAAATTTGGTATGTCACAGGATAGAAGGCAGGAGCACATCAGGGGACACAAAATCCCAGCTGACTCCCCACCATTTCTCAGCTTTTGACCCGCTAAATCCACTGCACAATGCGCCAAAGATGTTCAGTAAAGTGAAATAGCACTATTTCATCAATCATTTCCAAGATGTCTTTAAAAGAAATAGAGCTTAAACATTTTACCAACTCAGTAATTTTGACATTTGCAAATTACCAGATGGCCCCATTACACTTGTTTCTTATCTGGATTTTTAAAAATCTTACAATGGTTTTGTAGGGTAAAAAACCTATCTCAATCGTTGACTCAAGTATTCCAAGTAAAGAAGAAAAGGCCTTTATTGTATTTGATTCCACCTGCATTACAACACTCTTTAAATATTTTGACCTCATCTATTTGTTAAAACTATCAAAGAGTTTACTTAGTAAAATAAATATTTAATTCAGAAAAGAAAATATATCAATTACTATGTGTACATTCAGCCATATACGTAGAAGCTGCCCATTTAGTTGCTGAAACAGAGGTGAAGACTTTATTTTTCATTCTATGGTCACATTCCCTTTTAAATTTGTGTGTGTGTGTGTGTATGTGTGTGTGTGTATATAATTTATACAAGTAAATATATAATATATAAAATCTATGTTATATATAATTTTATATATAATATAAAATCTAGATAAGAAACAATATATATAACATATAAATACTTATATTTATGTATAACATATATAAATATTCTATATATTTTATATTCATTTACTTATTGTCATACATTTAGTGACTATCAACAATATGCAAGGTGCTAAGCATTTCACTATGTTAACAACTATGAAAAAGTCAAGTAAGCCCTTTTTGAGCTTGGAATCTAAAAGGAGACACAGAAATCAAAGAACCAACTCCACAATTAGCTTATTAAAATACTAATAAATGACGTTTGAGAAAATTACAAGTGCTATGAAAGCATATGCCACAAGATTTGACAAGTCTAGAGACCTGGATAAAGCTTTTGTGGGGAGAATTTGAATGAATTAAACTAAGAATTTATGACAATTGGGTCATTAAGAAAAGGGAAAAATTCATTCCAGGAAGAAAAGGAATGGCAGAATGTCCTTAGAAAGAAGTGAACATTAATTATTTGAGTAACAGTAAAAATGCCAGGAAAATACGTGGGATGCCCAATTGCATGCCCAAGTAGGGATGTGAAAATGCATGGGAAAATATGCAGCATTTAAAGTATATTATTAATAGGTTAAAAATAAACACATGAATTAATTAGGAAAATATTTAGCAGAAGATTTTTCCTATGAAGAGGAGCAGAAAATACTTATTAGACAAAAATGAAAATGAACAGAAAATTGAGGTGCTTACCAAAGGTTATCTGGAAACATCAAGAAAAGAATTAATACAAAGTGGAAAAGAAGAACAAGCTTATAGTAAATTGTGTTGAGCCTAGTGGCTATTTATTTTTAAAATTGGAACACGTTTCTCTGAACTTATAATACATTAAAATTCATTAGAAATATTATTCCTACACATATCTAAGTCAAATACATAATCTACCAAATGGTTTCTGGCATATATTTCCTTTGAGTCTTTTCTTCAGAGCATACCATGAAAATACATGAGATAAATGGGATTTATAAAAAGAAACCTAGAGATTTGGGGGCTATATTATTTTAAATAAATAAAAGAGAAAGGAAATTTAATTTTAAAACATATCACAAAACCTATTTTATTGTTATATACACAAAGTACATTTTAATAGACAATATACAGATAAGAATGTTTCTTTTAAATCAACATTTGTTGACAATGTTTTCCATTATCCACTATTATTCTTATTAGTTGTGTCTTATTTTTATTCAGTTTTTTTCTATTGTATCTATTCTGAGAAATGAGTTTGATTATAAGATTTTAAACATAACAATATTATATCACAATATATATTCCAATTCAAATGAAATCTTTTTCCAAGTTTACAATCAACTATGTCCTTCTATAATTTAAATTATGGAAAATCAGCACGCTGGTAGTACATTTTAGTAATTTTAAAATACTTTAATAGAAGTAAAATTACATTTTGGCTTTGAGAAATATCTTTAAGAATAAAAACGTTCTTTCATATTCATATTCATAAATCATAAGGTATTCACGCTATAGTACATTTTTGGATTTGTAAATATTTTTGAGTAGAACATAAAAGAAATTATCTAACTTCCCAATGTCAGTGATGGTGTGAACATCAGAAAACTACCTTTGCTATCCTAAAGCAAGTTAGGTTGTGTTGAGAAAATATAATTAAAAACAGTCTTATTCCAACCCTGGAAACCTCTCTATGGAGGCAGAAGAGATAAAAAGCAATTTGATTATTGAATAAGCATGAAACCAGGATGTGATGCACATCACAGGCAATCCACTAAAGAGAATGCAGACAGAAAGAAAGTTCACCCTTTTAATAGCCAAACTGATACAACTTATTACATACACCTTTTTGTTGTGGGATCATCATAGACTGAAATGTACTTATACAAACTTGGATGTTCTTACAGCACATAGGCTATATGGTATAGCCTATTGCTCCTAAGCTACAAATCTGTACATGTTACTGAATACAGTAGGCAACTATGACACAATGGTATTTGTGTATCTAAATAAAGAAAAATTACACAATACATTATACTCTTATGAGACACCATTGAATATGATCTATTGTTGAACAAAATGTTGTGATGCAGCACATGATTATGTAGGCCTTTTAGTATTTATTCTATCTTCCTAAATAGCCTTTCTCAGTTTTGCAAATCAGTAACATCCATGGTCATCATCTAACATAAAACTCTTGGGTGGGTGCGGTGGCTCACGCTTGTAATCCCAGCACTTTGGAAGGCCAAGGCAGGTGGATCACAAGGTCAGGAGTTTGAAACCAGCCGGGCCAACATGGTGAAACCACATCTCTAATAAAAATACAAAAGTTAGCCGGGTATAATGACAGACACCTGTAATCCCAGCTACTAGGGAGACTGAAGCAGGAAAATTGCTTGAACCTGGGAGGGGGAGGTTGCAGTGAGCCAAAATCATGCCACTACACTCTCACCAGGGAGACAAAAGCAGGACTCTGTCTTAAAAAAAAAAAAAAGTCTTATTATGAGATACACACTGAAAGGCACAGATTAAACTTTGAATATTTAATGTATATGGCTATAATTTAAGCCTTGAAGACAAACCAATCCTATAGGTATTTTTTTTTGGCATGGGATCTAAATCAATAATTATACATTATAATAGTCAACAAAATATTCATAAGTAACAGAAATTCACTTTCATTTATCAATCTATAATTAGATGGGAGAGGTTACGTCATAAAGTTAATTAAGTAGCAATAGATCTGTATTTTAAGTCTCTATCTTACAATGCCAAATTTCCATTTTTTTATTAACTGGAATGTTTATGCTTCCAATTAAACCAATTAATATTTTTTCATTTTACAAGTAGGGCTTGTCTTAGTCTGTTGTGTGTTGATATAGCCGAATACTATAGATGGGGTAACTTATGAATAAAACTATTTCTTACATTTCTGGAGACTGGGAAGTTTAAGGATGAGGAGCTATAACTGGTGAGGTCATCTTTCTGTATCATAATATGGTGGAAGGCACCACATGGCTCAGATAACCCTTCTCCTTCTTATAAGGCCAGTAATCTCATCATGGGGACCCTACTCTTATAACCTCATACATCACTAACTCCCAAAGGCCCTACCTTAAAATACCAACACATAAATTTGGGAATTAAATTTCTGACACATGGAATTTGAGGGACACATTCAAACCATAGCAAGGCTTGAATACTTGGATACATATTAGTTTTACTTTGTTATGAACAATTATTAATAAAGATGGTCTCACTTCTACTGTTAATAATAAAACTTAGTTTTACAATTCCAGATCCTGTTTCTGCTGGGAGGACAATTTGGAGCTAATTGGAAATGAGATTGTGAGAACCATTACTGGGAGTACAGAAAGAAAAGGTAATGTAACAAATTAACTTTTGATTCTCAGTAAAATGTGATTCTTAAAGTAGTCATAATAACCTTACTGGAAATAAGACAACAAGACCATCTAAGAGACATGTAATATGTTCTCGAGTCCTCTTCATCTGAATTCAATACCAAGATCAGTTACTCTTGAAAACTTAAATTTCAAGGTCTTTGTGAGAACCACAGTCAAGTCTTCCCCTGGTGCTATCTCCTCATGGAAAGCAGGACTCCAGCTGAGTTGTTTCTCTTTTTTTTTTTTTTTTTCGTCTTTTTTATTTTGTTTCTCTCTCTGATAGCCGAATGAGTGATCAGCAGCAAATGAAAGCCTTATTTCCAACATGGTGACTGTATTTCCTTTCTGGAATATCTTTATGTAGTTGAAATTTCCTGATATACAGAGATAGCCAATTTCCACTGTCAAGTCCTTCCAGATCCTATTGTTTTTAAGTTTCTGTGTTTCTAGGGAAGAGATAAACTCTTTTAGGCATTGGAAATGGTTAGAAGAGGATTTGCTTATGTCAGGCACAGGACATGTTCTCAAACCCAAATTCATGGGTCTGACAAATGTAGGTTCAAAGAAAAGATTCTGTGTTTGAATGCAGAGGCAGCAGGAGCAAGAGTAATGATAAAGCTCTGGAGATGTTAACCCAGTACATAGCTGAATCTTAGCTAATTATGTTTTTAAATTTGAATTATCTCCTCTATTTGTCTGGAGGACTGAGGAATATAAAGTATATGATAGGTTGTGGAAATAAGCACACATCTGCATAAATCTTAGGCAAGAGTACGAATAAAATAACTTTCTGTGTCTGATTCAAATACTCTGATATCCTAAAAGTTAGAACTAAGTTTTTTAAGAGAGTCTTTACCATTGCCTGAAAATCACTTTTCATGTTTCGTTTCATTTCTGTTTTTGAAGAGGGTAAGGCCTCAGGCCGTCCAGACATCATACACACAGTAAGCAGACAAAACTCTTACCTTTTACGTGTGGTTTTGTGCAATTCAACTACCAAAAGATTCCTAGTAGTTATTCAGGGAGCATTTCCTGTGGTTTCTTAGGCATAGCATGTAAATAGTTCTGCTGACAAATATCAAATTTCTCTAATATGTTTTGAATTAAAAAAAATTTTATATGCAGCCTCAGAGTCTAATAACTTTAAAATTCATCTTTTTTCAGATGATTTGTTGATGACAACACTAACCAAAGCAAATAAAGCTTTTGATATAGGAATTATTATGTCAGGTTATTCCTATAGTTCAGTTAAATTTCTTTTTTTTGGAGTTATTCTTTCTGTCTCACTAAAGTTTTGCTTTGAATAACATCTCTCCAATATCTACCGCACCTCCAGTCTGGTAGCCAGCATTCTACTGTTTGCTTCTAATAGATAAACTTCTTTAGATTTCACTTATAAGGGAGAAATAGCATAATGTCCTCCAAACTCATACATGTTGCCACAAATTACAAAATTTCTTCAATGTTTAAGACTGAATAGTACTATATGGCACACACAGACACACACATACACACACACGCAGATATCAGGTTTTTTTTTTTTTTCCGTTCAACTGTTGAAGGACAGGTTGGCTGATTCCATATCTTGGCTATTGTGAATAATGCTGCAATGAAAATGTGTAAGTACAGATATCTGTTTGAAATGATTATTTAAATTCCTTTGGATATATCCCCAGAAGTGGAATTTCTGGATCACATGGTAGCTCTATTTTTAATTTTTTGAGAAACCTTTATACTGTTTTCCAAAATGGCTGACTAATTTATATTCTTACCTTACAGTGTGCAAAGATTCCATTTTTCTCCTCACCAACTTATGTTTTCTTTTGATAATACCCATTCTAACAAATGTAAGGTGATATCTCCTATAGGAGCAAAGGAAAAACTTTTCCTTCCCCCTCTGAAAGTTTACTGAAAATCAACTAACTTAAGGTAAATTAAAGGAGGAAAGGCATGCAAATTTTATTTCCTTGTGTATAGCATGAGGAACTCTCAGAAGAATGATTACTCAAAAACCCAATGGGGAACAGATGAGTTCTTCGTTTTTTTAATAGGGGAAAGGGAGTTGGGAAAATGTGAATGATTTTAAGGAGGATAATATATTTTAGAGGACTCAATGTGTTTGGAAAACATACAGTGGCCTAGGACAAAGTCTTCTGGGGCTGCAGAGCAGACAATGGTTTGCCGAAAAATTTGTCCAGGTGAGTTGACAGACTTCAGGTTTTCTTCCTAAGATATCGGTTCCGTTAATGAAAACTCAGGGAAAGGACCAGAAGTAATTGTTTTCTTCTTTGGCCTTTAGGCACATAACAAGGTGTTAGAGTAGAGCTTCTTCCAGCCGGTCTCCAAGGGCCATTCATTTAAAATAATCAGCATATTATGGTGCTATATTTGGGGGTAAAATTCCCTGGTCTCCTTCACTCCTTATAGTTTTAATTTGCATTTCTTTGATGACTAGTGATGTTGAGCATTTTAAACTTGTTGACCATTTATATGTCTTCTTTTGAGGAATGCTTATTCAGATCTTTTGACTATTTAAAAAATCAGATTATTTGTTTTATTAAGTTGTTTGAATTACAAAATATATTTTCAATATTAACTCCTTCTTAAACATATAGTTTATAAGGATTTGCTTCCATCCATAGATTATCTTTTCACTCATTTGATTGTACCCTTTACAGTTCAGAAGCTCTTTAATTTGATTCAGTCTCATTTGTCCATTTTTGCTTTTTGTTGTCTATAATTTTGGAATAGGGCATGTTTCTTTGAACTTCTTGTATAATGTATTTGTTTATTTCCTTTTGTGAAACATATTTTTGAACATTAAAAAATGTTTCAGACTGAAGTGGCAACCAGCAGAATGAGAAAAAAATTTTGCAATCTACCCAACCATCTGACAAAGGGCTAATATCCAGAATCTACAAAGAAGTAAAACAGATTTACAAGAAAAAAACAAATCCATTCAAAAGTGAGTGAAGGACATGAACAGACACTTTTCAAAAGAAAACATATATGAGGCCAAGAAACATGAAAAAATGCTCATCATCACTGGTCATTAGAGAAATGCAATTCAAAACCACATTGAGATACCGTCTCACACCAGTTAGAATGGCGATCATTAAAAAATCTGGAGACGAGATGCTGGAGAAGATGTGGAGAAATGGTAACACTTTTACACTTTTGGTGGTAGTGTATATTAGTTCAAACATTGTGGCAGACAGTGTGGTGATCCTGAAGGATCTAGAAATAGAAATTCCATTTGACCCAGCAATCCCATTACTGGGTATAAGCCCAAAGGATTATAAATCATTCTATTTGCATATGTATGTTCATTGCAGCACTGTTTACAATAGCAAAGACATGGGACCAACCTAAATGTCCATCAGTGATAGGCTGGACAAAAAAATGTGGCACATATACACCATGGAATATTATGCAGCCATGAGAAATGATGATTTCATGTCCTTTGTAAGGACGTGGATGAATCTGGACACCATCATTCTCAGCAACTGACACAAGAACAGAAAACCAAATCCCACGTCTTCACTCATAGGTAGGTGTTGAACAATGAGAACACATGGGCACAGGAAGGGGAATGTCACACACTGTTATCTTTTGAGGGGTGGAGGGCTAAAGGGAGGGACAGTGGAGGTTGGGGAGATTGGGGAGGGATAACATTGGGAAAAATACCTGATGTAGGTGACAGGGGGATGAAACAGCAAACCTCCATGGCATGTGTGTACCTATGCAACAATCTTGCAAGATCTGCACATGTACCCCAGAACTTAAAATACAATTAAAAAAAATGTTTCTTAATGCAGTATAAGTGGAGCTTCTAAGTTCAGAGTCTTCTATGTTTTATCAACAGCTTTTGCAGCTCTGTCAGCAAAATGAATTATTGATATTTTAGCAGGCAATGGTAAAGTTCATAACAAATCAGCCATCAATTTTCTATGAGTTTTTTAGTTTTCATGGAAGGAAAAATCTTTTTCTTTTTAATTTGTGCTGTTACATGACAGACTCAAAACATATATATGCATATGTTTTGTACTATGAAAAGTACTGTGAATACTATTAAAAATGTACACTAATACATTTTAATTCCAGAACCAAAGAAAGGCATCTTTAGTATCTATTATTAACTCCTGTGCTTGTGGAGACTTAATTCTAGGCAAAACAGCAGCGTCTATCATTTTATGATAGGTCACTACAGCATGGGAAGCCTTAAATAGGACACTTGTTTTCCACGTACATGACCCATATGTAAACATTATTAAATATGCATTTTGAGCATAAAAATCACATAAATCAGGTCAGACTTTTCAAAATTTGGAATCTCCAAAGATGGAAAAGAAAGAGGTTATAGTCAATTTCAAATTTTTATAAGCCTCTTCATTTTATAGGGACCAGACCCAAGGATCTGGATAATTATGCAAATTAGATGTATTGTTCATGATGCAACACCTGGAATCCATTCTCTGCAATACTATGCTAAGCCCTAAAACTTAAGTTTTTTTTTCTTTAATCTGCAAAATGGACTGCCACTTAGATATAACACTTTGTGGCTCATAGCTATCAACCAATGACCTCAATACTTTGCCTCAGTTGAGCAATGCTACAATTTGTTTAGCGATGCCTTATGTAATTGCAACAAGGGCAAGTTATCAATTTTGCATCACTCTCTAATTTCTAAGGTGACCAGAAGCTGGTGAGAGACTTATTAACTTTTACTTTCATTCATGTTGCTTAGCTCTATTAATGTTTAACTGAATACCTTTAAAATTGTATTTATGGTATTTTTATATCTATATACATTGTATAATAATTAAATCAAGCTAATTAACATATGCTGTAACTCACACATTTATTATTTCTGTGTATATATGTGGTGAGAATATTTGAGATTTATTCTCTTAGCAACTTTTGTGTATATAGCATATCATTATTAACTGTAGCCACTATACTGTACAGTAGTGACCCAGAACGTATTCTTCCTGTCTGACCACAAGTTATTTGTAAGCTTGATTTATTTCAGTTAACATAATTCCCTCCAGGTTCATCCATGTTGTCACAGTTGACAGGGTTTCCTTCTTACTAAAGGCTAAATAGTACTCCATTGTATACATATATACACTCCACATTTTAAAAATCCATTTGTCTTTTCCTAGATAATTAGATAGGTTTAATATCTTAGCTATTGTGAATAAAGCTGCAATGAACATGGGAGAGCATATTTATCTCTTTGACATATTGATTTCAATTCATTTGAAGCAGAAGTGGGACTGCTGGATCATATGGTAGTTCCATTTTTAATCTTATGAGAAACTTCTGTACTATTTTTCATAACAGCTGTACTAATTCATATCTCATCAACAGTGTAAAAGTATCACCTTCTCAACATCTTGCCAATATTTGTAATCTTTGGTTTGAGTTTCTTAACTCCTTATCAGACATATCATTTGCAAATATTTTCTCCATTTTCATAGATTGTCTTTTTACTCTGTTGATTGTTTCCTTTGCTGAGCAGAGCCTTTTTGATGTATGAAATATCATTTTTACTGTTTTTATTTCAGTTGCCTGTACTTCTGGAGTCATATTCTGAAAATATTTTTAAGACCTATGTCAAAAAGCTTTTATTCTGTGTTTTCCTCTATAATTTTAGAGTGTCTATTCTTACGTGTAAGATTTAATACATTTTAATTTGATTTTTGTGTATGGTTTGAGATAAGAATCCAATTTTGGGCTGGGCACGGTGGCTCATGCCTGTAATCCCAGCACTTTGGGAGGCCAAGATGGGCGGACCATGAGGTCAAGAGCTCGAGACCATCCTGGCCAACATGGTGAAACCCCATCTCTACTAAAAATACAAAAAATAGCAGGGCATGGTGGCATATGCCTGTGGTCCCAGCTACTCGGGAGGCTGAGGCGGAAGCATCACTTGAACCCAGGAGGCGGAGGTTGCAGTGAGCCAAGATTGCACCACTGCACTCCAGCCTGGTGACAGAGCAAGACTCAATATCAAAAAAAAAAAAAAAAAAAAAAGAATTAAAAAAAAAGAATCCAATTTTATTCTTCTGAATGTGGATTTCCTGTGTTCTTGGCCTCACTTATTGAAGAGGCCATCTTTTTCCAATGTGTGTTCTTGGCTTCTTAGAAGACCAGTTAACCATAAATGCCTAGATTTATTTTTAGTGTCTCTGTTCTGTTACATTGGGCTGTGTGCCTGTTTCATGCCAGTGTCATGTTGTTTTGATTACTAGAACTTAGCCATGTATTTTGAAATCAGGTAGTATGATCTAGTGTGACTAGCTAGTCACACTAGTTATTAGAGATAAGTAGTGTAATCAACCTTTAAACTGATTTATTTGACTATTCAGGATATTCTCATATTCTCTTCAAATTTTCCTTTTTTTTTTTCTATTTCTGTTAAAATTGTCATTGGAATTTTAAAAGGGACTGCATTAAATCTGTTGATCATTTTGAATAGTATGAACATTTTAACAATATTATTTCAATCTTTTAATGTGAGGTTTTTAAAAATTTATTTATGTCTTCCTCAATTTCTTTCATCAATGTTTTGTATGTTTTAGTATACAAATCATTGTCCTCCTTGGAAAAACTTATTCCTGAGTATTTTTATGCTATTATAAATGAGATCATTTTCTTAATTCATTTTTTAGTTTATTGTTACTATATAGCTACAATATTGATTGTGTGTATGTTAATTTTGTAACCTGCAGCTTTGTTGATTTAGTTTGTTATTTCTAACAGCTTTTCTGGTATAGTCTTTAGGATTTTCTCTATGTGAAGACTATACCATCTGCAAATATAGATCATTCAATTTCTTTCATATTTGAATGTTTGTTATTTCCTTTTCTTGCCTAATTGCTCTGGCTGGACTTCCAGCACCATGTTGAATAAAAGTGGTGAAACTGAGTAGACTTATCTTCTAAATGATTTTAGGAGAATCAGATTATCACCATTGAGGAGGATGTTAGCTGTGAGCTTGTCATAAAGGGCCTTTATTGTGTTGAAGTACACTGCTTTTATACCTAATCTGTTGAGAGCTTTTGTCATAAAAGAATTTTGAATTTTTTCAAATGCTTCTTCTTTATCTGTTGAGATGATTTTATGGTTTCTGTTCTACATTCTGTAAACATGATATATAACATTTGTTGATTTACATATAGTGAAACATCTTTGCCTACGAGGAATAAATCCTGCTTGATCATGGTGAATAAGTCTTTTAAAGTGCTGCTCAAGAGAGGACACCAACAGATGGAAAACATTCTATGCTCATGGTTAGGAATAATCAATATCTCGAACATGGCCATACTGCCCAAAGTAATTTATACATTCAATGCTATTCCCATCAAGCTACCAATGACTTTCTTCACAGAATTGGAAAAAGCTACCTTAAACTTCATGTGGAAACAAAAAAAGAGCCCACATAGCCAAGACAATCCTCAGAAAATTAATAAAAAACAAACAACAAACAAACAAAAAACAAAGCTGGAGGCATCACATCATCTGACTTCAAACTATATTAGAAGGCTACTGTAATCAAAACAGCATGGTACTGGCACCAAAACAGAGATATAGACCAGTGGAACAGAACAGAGGCCTCAGAAAGTATGCCACACAACTACAATCATCTGATCTTTGACAAACGTAACAAAAACAAGCAACAGGGAAAGGATTCCCTATTTAATAAATAGTGTTGAGAAAACTGGCTAGCCATATGCAGAAAGCTGAAACTGATGATCTCTTGAGCCTGGAAGGCATAGGTTGCAGATAGCATCACTGTATTCAAACCTGAGTAACAGGATGAGACCCTATCTCAAAAAAAAAAAAAAAGGAAGAAAAAGATTATGCCATAACTTTTGATGAATTTTGAGAGAGTGCTCCACAGAAGCATCTCTGGAATATGATGAAACTTGATTTTTTTAAGATAAAGGATTCTCAAAGTTTTTGATATATTTCCTTTAGAACATTTGGCAAACAAACGTATAACAAGTTATATTAAAATTACATATGGCTTCCTGGACAATTTTTTTAGCTACATAATTGCTGATCCTGTGGATCATATTTTCAGTAGATTACAATGAAATCTTTATGGATGAATCAGAACATCAATCTGGTTTTGTATTCCTGGGGATCTGGAAGTAGTAGAAAGATAATGCCACAAAGAAAAGTTTACTGCCTCAGGTGCAAGCTACCTCCCTCATGTCTCAGTTATGCTAGAGACTTGGGGGTTTCTATATTTTGTCCCAATACTCAGAAACTCATTATTTCAGTTTCTGTCTATATGTAAGAATACTGATCCCCTGTTGATATCCTAGGCCTCACTATTTTCATCGTGTTCTATTTTCTTGCCTTTTCTTGATTAGCTTCTATATAAAATGTAAAATTTAAGTGCATATTTATTCCAAAAATAGTTCTGAAGAAATGTGGCTATTACCGAAGTAAATCGCAAATCAATTCATAGGTTGTTTCTTAAGCTGCCAAAAAGTAATTAGCTATTACTTCATATGACACTATGCAAAATTTTTGGTACATGAGAACTATAACATAATGTGAGGAAGATATATATATATATATATATATATGTATATATGTATATATATATGTATACATGTATACACACACACACCTATCTAGACATCAAAGACAGAAACACACAAGGACATCTTCAAAATCATAACACAAAGACTTTTTGAGCATTTCGACAGAGATTAGAAAATATATAAATCTTAAAAGATTTTTACATTGCCTGTGACTTGCAACTTGTCTGTTTCCTTGGAAGTAAGTTGTCATCCCTGTCGCTATATTGCTGCTCATTAGAAAAAACATAAATAGTTGTGGAAACACCCACTGAATCGGTACATATCTAAATTATATATATAGTTAAAATTGAGGGACAGCACTTAGGTCATTTGTTATTATTTAATATATTTAGTGTGTACTCTTTGTGTGTTTGTTTTTATTTAATACAAAGAAAAATAGTTACCAACAGAAACAGAGAGGGTAAACTGTTTTAAATCTGAGAGATATATGTTAAAGAAAGCCAGATGCAAAAACAAGCAATTCAAAATGAAATTTTCAAGTAAAAAAAATACATTTGGAAAATCAGTAGTAATCAGATAATAAGGAGGTGCCATGCAGGTACATGAAAAAATGAAAAGGTGACTGATTATAAGCAAGCCTAGCAGCATACTGCCTGTGTGTGTGTATGCAACAATTTAGGCTGAATCACTACAAGAAAAGTTTGAAAAATGGAGTGGCCAACAGAACACACACATAAACAGCACACATATGCTGTGTATCACTTTGGTTTAGAGGTATAAGCTAGTTTGAAGCTTTTAGGAACCCAAGATCTTTCTACTCAATTGTTACATTATCCATAGGGTTCACCTTTTTTTTTTTTTTTATAATCATTGATGACTCACTGTTACTTTAGTATTCGAACTTTCAGACTGGGGAAAAAAGAAAGCTATGCTTTTCTTGAAGCTATGCCTTCAAGAGAAGCTGGGAAATTAACATGTTAGCAGGTCAACAAAGTGCCATGAAAATCTTTAATTACTATAGAAGAAGGCAGTGAGGACGTTTGGAGACCACCTAGCAGCCTGTCTCTGTGAAATGGTTCCTCAGGAATGTTGTGACTTAGAGTGTTATTTGGATGCTACTTTCCAGAAAGTATGATAGAAATATAAATACAAGACCGATAAAAATATAGTATATTATATTCTAATTCTAATTCTATGCATTTATTATACAGAAAATAATAAAAATAGAAAATTTTAGAAAGAGATTAGTAACATCATTTTTCTCTTATTTTTTGTTATTTTTATTCTCTTATAATTTTGTTTTATTTTTCTTCAACTTTTAAGTTCTAGGTTACATGTGCAGAATATGCAGGTTTGTTATCTTCATAGGGCAATGTGTGCTATAGTGGTTTGCTGCACAGATCAATTAATAATTTAGGTATTAAGCCCAACATCCACTAGCTATTCTTCCTGACGTTTTCCCTCTCCCTGTTGAGTGCCCCTGCAACAGGCTCCAGTGTGTGTTGTTCACCCCAACCATATTTTCTCATCATTCAGCTCCCACTTACAAAGGAGAACATGTGGTGTTTGGTTTTATATTCCTGCATTAGTTTCCTGAGGATAATAGCTCCCAGCTCCATTCATGTCATTGCAAAGGACATGATCTCATTCCTTTTTATGGCTGCATAGTATTCCATGGTAAATGTACCACATTTTCTTTATCCAGTCTATCATTGATGAGCATTTGGGTTGTTTCCATGTTTTTGCTATTGTGAATAGTGTTGCAGTGAATATACATGTGCATGTTTCTTTACAAGAGAATGATTTATATTCCTTGGGTATATACCCAATAATGGGATTGCTGGGTCAAATGGTATTTCTGCCTCTAGATCTTTTAGGAATCACCACCCTGTCTTCTACAATGGTTGAACTGATTTACACTCCCACCAACAGTGTAAAAGTGTTCCTTTTTCTCCACAGCTTGCCAGCATCTGTTGTTTCTGGACTGTTTAATATTTGGCATCCTTTCTGGAGTGAGATAGTATCTCATTGTGGTTTTGATTTGCATTTCTCTAATGATCAATGATGCTGATCTTCTTTTGAGAGGTGTCTCTTCATGTCATTTGCCAACTTTTTAATGGGGTTGTTTATTTTCTTGTAAATTTGTTTAAGTTTCCTGTAGACTAGATATTAGGCCTTTGTCAGATGGATAGATTACAAAAATGTTCTCATTCTATAGGTAGTCTGTTCACTCTGATGATAGTTTCTTTTGCTGTGCAGAATCTCTTTAGTTAACTAGATCCCATTTGTCAACTTTTGCTTTTGTTGCAATTGCTTTTATAACATCTTTAGTGAAGGATTGGAAGCAATCAGACATCTAACAATAGAGTATTCGTGTGTCACCAAGTATATGATAGGAAGTCAGTATACTGATGTGGAAAATGTTTAGCATGTTATATTATATGGACCGTTATGGAATTCTTGAACATTCTGTCCTATGACTTCAGCCACTCCAGTATTTTCCTTGAACTTCAGTTTCCCGAGTTTTTTAAAGGAGATAATAGTTTTAATGTGAGGATTAATTATGTTTATGAACTTCAAAATCTGACAAAAGCTGTATACATATAAATCACATGAATTCAATCATTTAGCAAAACTAAGAATGATGTAGTGTTGAGAGACAATAGTTTTAAATGAAGGCTCAGTTTTAGTTGAATTATTTACATAATGCATAGAATATGAGAGTAAAGGAAATATATATATATATACACACACACACACCCCTATATACAAAGTACAAATTACATTAATTTTAGGCCATTGGTTCTAAGAAATACATAAAAAACTTAAAATGGTGTCAGGTTCAGATTATTGGCTCCAGGTAGCAAGATTATGAGTAACTGATTTTCTTTTATCATCTCCTAAACTTACCAAATAATATTATTTGAACAATATAAAATAAGTTTCTTCTTATGAGGGAAGTGGCCAAGGTGACCAACTAGAAGCAACTAGTGTGTGTTGCTCTCTGAGAGAGGAGAAGGGTCGAGTAAATACTACACCTTCAACTGAAGCATCCAGGTACTCACATTGGGACTAGTCCAGAAAACAACTTGACCCATGGAGAATGAAGAAAAGATATGACAGTAACCACCTGGGAGCAACATGGAGCCATGGGAACCTCCCCTGCTCTGGGAAGTGGTGAGTGAATGAGCGTTCTCGGGAAACCGCACTTCTCACATGAATCTCTACAACCCTTGGGTCAAGAGATCTTCTTGTGAACCTACTCCACCAGGGCTCTTGCTCTGAAAGACAGAGTTATGTGGAGTAACGACAGAGCAGTCACTCAGGCATGTGTGGAAACCTTGGACCTTTAAATACTTGGTCTTTCCAGCAAAAGTAGCTGCAGCTCCAGCAAAGTGGGAGGTTAGACCCCTGTACATATCCTTAGGAAAGAGGCTGAATCCAAGCAGCTGAGCAACAACAGCTTAGAGGTCCAGCCAGTTACCAGTAGTGGGGTTGCACCTCCCTAGGAAGGAGCTCCTCTGGAGAGAGGCAGGTGACCATCTTTGTTGTTTGGGCACCTTAGCCAAACCAGCCTTCTGGCTTTGGGATTTGGGGAGTCCCAGTAGAATCTGGGCAGAAGTGTTTCCCCAGCACAGCACAGCTGCTCTACCAAAATGTGGTCAGACTGCTTCTTTAAGCAGATACCCAATTCCATTCCTCCCCACTGGGTGAGACTTCCCAACTGGATTTTCCAGCTGCCTTCTATAGGTGCCTTTGGGCTGGCAACAGGCCTGTACCTCCCTGGGACAAAGCTCTCAGAGGGAGGGACAAGCTGCAATATTTGCTTTTTCACAGTCTTCACTGGTGACAGCTCCAGATAATAGAAAACACAAGTGATTAGGGACTGGAGCAGACCCTGAGAATACTGCAGCAGCCCTACATAAAAATGGCCAGACTGTGACAGGGGTATCCATTCTCATATCTCCTTACTGGGCAGGTCCTCCAGGCCTGGACCTACAGGAACCCCCCACCAGAGCTATTGAGCCAGTAGGAACTTGACAGTTCCCTGGACAGAGCCTTCAGGGGCAACTGAAAGACTCTCTGTCACTGTCTCTTTAGGGGATCTGCCTTTGCCACCTTCAGACTAATAAAGGAGAAAAGGCCCTAAGTGCCTTACACATACTTCCAATGAGCTGTAGTAAACCCAAGGAGAGAAGGCCAATCCATCTCCCATGGGTCCTGCATACCCCCTACTGCTTATTACCAGACAGGGATCCCCTGGCTTTGATCCATAGCACAGACCCTCCATCCTGGACTGATTGCACTGAGTGATTTCTGACCTGCATCTCTCTGGGGTGGAACCTTGAGAAGATAAGCAAACGACCCTCCTCCACAACCACTACTAAGATCTTTTCCTCTGCTGTCTCCAAACATAAACACTGAGATCACCTCAGAGCTGCAGTGGACATCCCAGGAGTACCAAGTTGTGAACTGTAGGCAGCATTCAAGGAGGATAGGAGCCCACACTTTCAGGGCATTGAGAGAGAACACAGCTGGAACTGTGAGGAAACCTAGGGAGCCAAATAACTGAGCAAGAGTTTACCAATTTACCAATAAGCCCAAGTGCCTCCTGCTGGATTACATCCAAAGCTTCAACAACCAAAACACTCACTAACATACGCCTCTCTGAAACCAGAGATAAGAAGCCAGCTTCAAATAAAGACTACGCACAAAGCCTTGGCCTAGTGAAAATATTCAGAAGAGTCTATTGACTGTACTCAATCTATACTTCAATTATAGGAACACTCACATGAAGAGATTAGAAAACAAATACAAGAACTCCAGTAACTCAAATGTCCAGAGTGTCATATGTCCTCCAAATAACTGCACTAATTCTTTGGTTTTCTCAAGATTATTTCCTCAAGAATTTCTGAATGCAATCACAAGTATTAACAGCAGAATAAGCCAGGTTGAAGGAGGAATCTCAGAATTTGAAGCCTGGTTTTCTGAAATAAGACAGTCAGACAAAATAAGGAGAAAAGAATAAAAAGGAATGAACAAAATTTTTGTGAAATATGGGATTATATAAAGAGGCCACATTTACCAATCATTGCCATCCCCGAATGGGAGAAGCGGGAAGCAAACAACTTGGAAAACACTTTAGGATATCTTCCATGAAAACTTCCCCAAACTTGCTAGAGAGGCCAACATTCAAATTCAAGAAATACAGAAAACTTCTGCCAGATTCTACACAAGAAGATAATCCCTAAAACACATAATCGTCAGATTTTCCAAGGTTGAAATGAAAGAAAGAATGTTAACAGCAACTAGAGAGGAATGGCAGGTCACCTATAAAGGGAATCCCATCAGGCTCACAGTGAGGTTGTGGAGAAAAGGGAACACTTATTCACTGTTTGTGAGAGTATATATGCGTTCAACCATTGTGGAAAGCAATATGGCAGTATGGCAATTCCGCAAAGGGCTAAAAGCAGAACTACCATTCAACTCAGCGATCCTATTGCTGTATTATGTTGTATTATATTACTGGTACTCAGTAATCCTACTGAGTATCAACCGAGAGGAATATAAATCATTCTACCATAAAGACACATGTACTTGAATGCTCATTGCAGCACTATTCACAATAGCAAAGATATGGAATGAACCTAAATGGCCATCAGTAACAGATTGGATAAAGAAAATGTAGTACATATACATCATGGGTGGAATACTCTGCAGCCATAAAAAAGAATGAGATCATGTCCTTATGGAGGGAGCTGGAGGCTATTATCCTTAGCAAACTAATGCAGAAACAGAAAATCAAATACTGCATGTTCTCAACTTATAAATGGGAGCTAAGTGATAACAACTTATGAACACAAAAGAGGAAACAACAGACACTGGGGTCTACTTGACAGGGGAGGGTGGGAGGAGGGAGAGAAGCAGAAAAATTTAACTACTTGGTACTGGGCTTAATACCTGGGTGATGAAATAATATGTACAAAAAAACCCTGTGACACATGTTTAGCTATGTAGCAAACCTTCACATCTACCCACAAGCCTAAAATAAAAGTCAAAAAAGTATGTAATAATCTCAGATATTTGTTATTAATATTTTTTATTCTTTTATAATAGAGACTTCCTCCAGTTCTTTGGTGTAATGTGATATTTATTGCCATTGTTGATTGTAATATTTAGGAATAATTTCTAAGAACATGAAATGCTTATATTACAGTTCTTAAAAATAGAGAGTTAAAACATTTTATACACTGTATAAATACAATTATAAAGAGAAAGAAGACTAAGTAAAAATACACCAGTTTTTTAAGAAAAGAAATAATCTTGAGGAAACCAGGCAAGATGGTCAACCAGGCCTAGCCAGAAAACACCTCTTCCACCAAGAATAACCAAAATACCAAATAAACCATCACACCTCAACAGATCTTTGGAGAGAAAAGACTGAAAACCAGTAGAGGTGACACAGGTGCTGGGGTTGATGAGAGAATAAGCTGGGAAGCCTGCTTGGAATCACAGGGGCACTAGGATGGGCCCCCGTTCCTGAACTAAACCCAAAGAAGGAGTGAGTGAGAAAACCTGTAGTAATACTATCCCCATGGACCTCTGTTATAATAGCTATAGGATAAGCTCCCACAACCCATAGACTTTTGTACTTGCAGGGGGAGCTTCCTGGAAAGTGGGAAGATGCACAGTTTGAACCCATACAGAGCCCAGAGGGTTTTGTGGGCAGAACAGATTTGGCAAAACACAAGCATAGATGCCCATCCCCCAAGCCTCTCCATGCTGAACTGAGTGGTTGAAGCTCCTGTTGTCTGCTGAGCTTGGAGGGCACAGGGCTGTCATTCTATGGGACTGAAGCATATCTGATCCACATGTGCCCTTGCCTGCTGGTCCTTCCAAGACCACCTAACTTTTGACTCCTACAGTATGATGCCTACAGCACAGCCTTCACTGACCTATCTGTGTCTTCTTAGCACTGTGGGAGTAGTTTACCCCTGAGCTCAGCCAGTGCTTGACCTTGAGGGGCCAGAGGACAAATCCACAGGCCTGCCTTGTCTCAATGCCCCAGGATTAAAATACATGACCCAGGAATACCTAGTTGAGATCTGTAGCTTGAACATGAGCAGGGGAGGAGTCCTTACGCTCAGAAAACAGGCAAGAGTATGGTGTGAATTTGTGTGCCAACAGGTGAGCTGGGCATTCCTCCCTTTACAAAACAAGTTCTGGGAAGTGAAGGCCTGATAGCCAGTCTCAGCTTCTTTTCCAGGGATCTCTGTGACCCAGAACACCGGGACTGGCTCAGTGATCTGGGTGAAGAAGGCTGGGACCAGCCTAGCCAGTTGAGCCTGCTTCCAGGGTGCATGCCAAAGGGAGACCCACTGGATTGTGGGAACACAAGCTGGGCAGGCCCACAGCTGTCTACTCGGATGAAATCCTGTGGCTGTGGCTGCCATACCAGTTGCACATCCGCAGTCCCAGTGCCCTGCCCTGGGATCCTCCACGCTTGACTCACTGCCTCACCAAACCACCTGTAAACATATCTCACAACTCACCCTTCTGCTAACAACCACAGGGGACCAGCAGCCCCCAGGGAGTTGTGGGTCTCCTATGACTTAACCCTCAGCTTGAAGGAGTGCAAGCTGCCAAAGCCTCCCTTGGGGCAAAGCAAATGTTAGCACAGAGCCAGCAGTTGAAAGGGACTTCACCAAGCACAGGGAATGCGCTTGGAGGGAGAGTTATTTTTTGCTCAACCGCCTCCCCTCCCTAGAGCACTGCTATGCCTGTACAGAAATCCAAAAGGGGTGCCTAAGAGACTGTTTGCTTTCTCTTACTGTTAATCACCACCTACTGGACTGCAGCCTGAATTACAGCAACAGAAATTCAGCAAGCAAAGCCTGTAAAACCCATTGCAGGAACCCATCTCTGTTCACTGGCAATAAAATTAAATGTAAAACCTCAATCTATAAAAATCCTCAGTCTCAGCACTTTGGGAGACTGGGGCAGGCAGATCACTTGAGGTAAGGAGTTCAAAACCAGACTAGCCAACACGGTGAAACCCCGCCTCTACTAAAAATACATAAATTAGCTGGGTGTGTTGGCATGTACCTGTAATCCCAGTTACTCAGAAAGCTGAGGCAGGAGAATCACTTGAACGTGGGAGGAGGTGGAAGTTGCAGCGAGCCAAGATCGCGCTACTGTAGTACAGCCTGGGCAACAGAGAGAGACTCCATTTCAAAAATAAATAAATAAATAATCCTTAAATAAAACATGGGCAATATTCTTCTGGACATCCACCTTGGGAAATATTTATAACTAGTTTTTCAAAAGCAACTGCAACAAAAACAAAAATTGACTCATGAGACCTAACTAAAGAGCTTTTGCACAGCAAAAGAATCTATCAATAGAGTGAACGGAGAGAAAATCTTTACAAACTATGCATCTGACATGGATCTAATATCCAGAATCTATAAGAATCTATAAGGAACTTAATAAGACTATAACTGATAACTCAAAGAGTGGGCAGAAGAGATGGACAGACACTTCTCAGAAGAGGACATATAAGCAGCCAACAAATATATGAAAAAAGGCTCAAAATCACTAATCAGAAAATTGCTAATCAAAACCACAGTGATATAGCATCTCACAGAAAGACTGGTCATTGTTAAAAAGTAAAAAAAAAAAAAATGTACAGTTGTTGGCAAGACTGCAGAGAAAGAGGGTGCTTATGCCCTGCTTATGGAAATGTAAATCATTTCAACCTCTGTGGAAAGCAGTTTGGAGTTTCTCAAATAACTCAAAATAGAACTATCATTCAACCCAGCAATCCCATCACTGGGTATATACCCAAAGGAAATGAAATCGTTCTATCAAAAAGACACATGACCTTGTATGGTCCTCACAGCACTATTAATCATTTCAAAAGCAAAGAATCAACCTAAGTGCCCATCATTGGTGGACTGGATAAAGAAAACGTGCTACATATATACAATGGAATACTACATAGCCATAAAAATGTAGGAAATCATGTTCTCTGAAAGAACGTGGACTTAGCTGAAGTCAATCATCCTAAGCGAATTAATGCAGAAACATAAAACAATATCACATTCTTGCTTTTAAGTGGGAGCTAAATCTTAGGTACATATGGACATAAAGAAGAAAACAGTAGACAATAAGGACTCCAAAAGGAGAGAGGGAGAGAAGGAGATAAGGCCTGAAAAACTTTCTGTTGTGTACTGTGTTCACTATTTGTGTGAAGGAATAAATAAAAATACCAATCTCTGCATCACATACTATACCACTGTAACAAAATTGCACATGTAGCCCTTGAATCTAAAATAAAAGTTGAAATTAGAAAAAGAAATCACTATAGTTGATTTTGAAAATCAAAATCTTGTTTGGATTGTGAATATTTTCTCTAATGCTATTTATTCTATAGATTCTAAATGCTCTATATTTAACACGTATTAATTTATAATTTAAAAATAATCACAATAAACATTTTTTAAAGTAGGGAAAGGAAAATATTTTAAAGTGATTAGTGCCAATAGAGTAACCTTTCTTCATTTCTAGTAGCATTTACATTAAAATTTTTTCACTATAATTCATACTAAAAATTCAAAATTCACTATTTGTAACTATCCAATAACGAGTAAAGTTTTACATTTAAGGTCATAACACTTAAAAAATCTTTTTAATAAAACCTCATATGACAGAAATTAAGCTCCAACATTGATAATTTTGCATGGTGTGTGGAGGAAGCTAAGTTGTTTTGCTTTTGTTTGTGTTGGGAAGAAGATTGATAGGAAGAAAGTAGCAAAGGCTTCAGTGAACCTCAGGTTTCAAACACCCTCTCTTATTTGACCAGAACAAAGTACTTGACTAGGGTAGAAGACATGGTCATATGAAACATCTTTAGCTATTGAAATGGGGCATTACTGTCTTCCAATCAAACTTTAATTTCAAAACAGAAAAAAAATGATTAAATCAGGTATGAATACTTTTCTCAGAAAATGCATTAAAAATAGAGGAAAATTTTCCTAAATTTTTAGTCCATATTCAAGAGTCATCCTTTTGCTCAATTACTGTAATCCTGAAACTCTTGTAAGTCTTATTTGACTGAATTCTTAATATGCTGAAACCTGGAATTTCCAAGCATTCAAAGCATGGTTGCTTCTGATTTTTTCATTAGCGCCAATGTAAAGTGCTTCCCATCAGAGCCTATGAGATTTTATCAGTACTAATCTGCTATTTCTTCCCTGATGCTTCCAGACTATTGAAACCTCCTAATTTGTGATAATTAACCTCCTGAGAATAGCATTTCTCATTTAACCCAGGGAGCAGCCACATCTCTCTGTGCTCAGATTTGCAACCTCTCAGACAGATCTTTTTTGGTCTGTATTTTAGGCATCAGGTAAATTATGCACTAATAAACACTGAGGGTTTTTGTAGTGAAAGCCAAAATTATATGGACAGAACTTGTCATGTGGAGCACCAGTTTGCTGTGGAGGTCAAGAACAAATGGCCCAGCTTCTGTACTTGATTCTTCCTAATCAATGTATGATGTTAAGACAGTTATATAATCTTTCTAGCCTCAGTTTTTCTACATGTAACATGAAAAATCTTATCAAATATCTTAATTCATAGGAGAAACTTATTCATATATCAAAATTAATGACTTTAAAAATGGTCAACACATTTAATACATCCTGAGACAGATCACATAGAATTAATTTAAGAAAAAGTTTAGTCAAAGTGTGTAGAATAGAAAGGATCCTAGGACGTAATCTTGTGAAACTCCAACATCTAGAGAATACTCAGAAGAAGAGTCAATAAAAAAGACATTGGAATAACTGAGTGGAAGGCATGGGCATTTAAGGTACAGATTCTGGGAAAAAGGAATTTACAAAGAATGGAATGATAGCTGTAGTTTCATTTTTTTTTATCAGTTATATATTAAGGAGCAAGATAAGATCTTTGTGCTAAAGAAACTTAGAATTTAGTGAATCAAGTGAAGATTGTTAACATGGAAATGGATAGAAGAAATGTCCACTGAAATAGGCAATAAGGAACACATATCTGAATTTGGTTTAACAAATGTGTAAAATCACTAATTAAACACACTTTTTTAAACTGAATGCCTGTTATTTCTCCAGGCACTGTTCTAAGTGGGAAACCACAATAAATAAAAAAAGTTGCAACAAAGGCCTAAAGCAGGTATGTGCTAGAATGTTGTAAACATCTGAATTGCTGGGTTAGGGTACAGATCATGGAGGACTGTACTGTTACTTAAAATTTCTTAATACTTACACATTGCCTAGTAAATGCACTAATTAAGCTCCTAAGTATAGCTTGCAAACTGTGCTAGACTGGTCCAATATAATTTTTTATCCATGCCCCATTGTATTACACAGTACACTATATATTCCAGTAATAGCAATGCATATGTTTTTGCCTCTGTTCTTGCTTTTGCTTGTTTTTTCAGGTTGTTTTTCCTTCTTGAAATAATCTGCCTTTCTGTCCTCAAATCATTTTCATTAGGAAACTGTCTTAGAATTCAAACAGGGTAATAAGATTTAAAACACCATCCAGACATTCTTCTTTCCTACTAAACAATAAGTTCCATTAGATGTATGATAGTGTTTTTTTTTTTTTTACATTCACAATATACTATGGGTTGTTAGTTTTATGAATCAATGTGACTAGGCCATAGGAATAAATGGTTGAATTGTGAGGAATACCTGGTGTATCTGTGAGGGTATTTCTGGAAGAGATTAGCATCTGAATCAGTAGACTAAATAAGAAGACCTGCCTTCACCAATGTGGGCAGGTGTTATCTAATCCACTGAAGATGTGAATAAAACAAAAATGTAGAGGAAGATTGAATTAAATCAGCCTGACTAGAACATCAATCTTCTCCTGCCCTTGGTACTGCTGGTTCTCCAGTCAGACTGGAATCTATGCTATCTATATAATTAGCTCTCCAGCTCTCAGGCCTTTGAACCTCACAATTAGCTTTCTTGAGTCTCCAGCTTGCAGACAGCATAACATGGGAAATCTCAATTTCAAATACCGTGTATGTAAACATCTCATAATAAAAATGTACCTCTGTATATTTATATCTTTTATATATATATATATGATCATCTATGTGGTTTTATATAAATGTGGCTATATATAAATTATATATATATGTATATATATTTTCTCTCCTATTGGTTTTGTTTTATTTTGGATGTACATGACATCTGACCCATAGTAGGTATTTAACATATCTCTGATGAAACCTGCATGCCAAAATGAGTTATCAAGAAACCCAATTTTTAATTAATAAATTTTATTTTAGAACGATTTTAGGTTCACAGCAAAATTGAACAGAAGATGCTCAGTGTTATCATAACTCCCTTTCTCTAAAAACTCACAACATATCCCTTCATCAAGATTCCACACCAGAGTGGTATATTTGTTACAAATTATGAATCTACATTGACATATAATCATCATCCTGAGTTCATAGTTTACATTAGGGCTCACTCTTGCTGTTGCACATTTGTTGGGTATTGACAAATGTGGAGTGGTGTATATCCACTGTAGTATCATGCAGAATAGTATGACTATCTGAAACTTATGTATTCTCTGTCCATTTATCTGTCTCTCTCTCCTAACCCCTGGCAAACAACAATTTTATTGCCTCTATAGTTTTATCTGTTTTAGAATGTTGTATTCCTGAAATCATATAGTATGTGGTCGTTTATGATTACCTTCTTCCACTTAGTAATATGAATTTATATTTACTTCATATCCTGTCATGATTTGATAGCTTTATTTATTTTTAGTGCCATATAATATTTTGTTTTCTGGATATACCTCACTTTATCCTCTTGCTACTGAAGGGCATCCTGGTTGCTTTCAAGTTTGGGCAATTATGAATAAAGCTGCTATAAACATCCAGGTAAAGGTAGTTATGTGAACATAAGTTTTTAATTCATTTGGGTAAATATCAAGAAGCATGATTGCTGTATCATATGGTAAGAGTATTTTTAGTTTTGTAAGAAAGTGCCAAAGTGTCTTTCAAAGTGGCTGTAACATTTTGCATTCCTTCCAGAAGTGAATGAGAGTTCCTCTTGTTCCACACCCTCACCAGTATTTGGTGTTGTCAGTGTTTTGAATTTTGGTAATTCTGATTGCTTTATGGTAGAATCTCACTGTTGTTTAAATTTAAAATTCCCTAAAGACATAAGGTGTTGAACATCTTTTCAGATACTTACTTTTAACTCTGTATCTTTTCTGGCAAGGTGTCTGCTTGTCTTTTGCCCCCTCTTTAATGAGATTGTTTGTTGTCTTGTTGTTGAGTTTTAATTCTTTGTGTATTTTGTATAACAGCCTTTTGTCATATGTGTCTTTTGCAAATATTTTCTCCAAGTCTGTGGGTTTCCTTCTCATTTTGTTAGAAAAAAAAACCCATACATTTGTAAATGAAAAAGCTAGAAACACTTTGATAACGCAATTCTTCATAACACTTATAGGAGTTATTAAATACTTATTAGTTTTAATGATGCTTTATGTTGTTACATGTATTAGCTTTTTTAAACTTCAAAAATAATATAATTGGAAAAGAGAACAAATATACATTTTTTTGGCATCATAAGAAAGAAATTCAAAAAGAAGACAGAGAGCAAAACTAAAGCTAAAACTTTAAGCAACAAAACTTCTGTCTTTAACCGCATACAATTTTTAATCAGGAATTTCTCTTAGTACTTCATAAACATACTAAATTAGGAAGGAGATGAATGTATATCTGAAAACAAAATAACGCATCATTTTACTGAGAGAGTTTATACAGCTTCCAAGAGCAGATGTTTTGGTTCTATCAAACTGTAGTTGACAAATTTGCTAGCAGTGGGAGTGGAAAATTAGTTTTCATTTTTAGAAATTATTTGATACCATTTACAGACCTTTGCTATTTATCATGCTGATTAAAAGCTGTCATTTGCAGCATTTATAGTCTTCAAGTACATGTCAAAACTGTTTCTATCCAATTCAAATGTTCATCTGAAGGGGCATATTAAACCAAACTAGAGTATATATCTTTTCTTTTCTTAAGTAATACATCAAAACTATGCAGTAAGGTACATTCTAATATTGTATGGAGAATTTCACTGATTAAATCTGGAGAGATGCTTATCTACTACTTACAAACTTGGAAACATCTTTAGAACCAAAGATAAATATAAATAGGTAAGAAATACTGCCTTGGAGTGTCAGGATAAAATGGCTAAAATTTCCATAAAAGCAACAATATCTCAAATCCATTTATCCCATGAGAAAAAATCTTCATGTCAAGAAAAGCAAGATAATTTGCTGAAGCTTATAAATTGGTAGGTGAATTTTTGTAAGGATTTCTCACAGTCACTCAGAGGTTTCTTATATGGATACTAGAAAAATCCATGGAAAGAGATCTCCACTCCCCTTCAATTATTTAATCTCACAGGATTTGCCATGAGCTGAAAAATGCATGCACATTTATTTTAGATAGAGACTTTTGAACAAATTTATATTCTCAATATGTTTTTTTTTCAATTAGCTAAATAATTCTCATTTTGAGGAAGAGATTTGTACTCAGATAGTTTTGAATATGTTATAAGGCTGGGCACGGTGGCTCACACCATGAGCTGCAATCTCAGCAGTTTGGGAGACCGAGGCAGGCAGATCACTTGAGGCCAAGAGTTCAAGGCCAACTTGGCCAACATGGTGAAACCCAGTCTCTACTAAAAATATAAAAATTAGCTGAGTGTGGTAGGCAAATGCCGGTAATCCCAGCTACTCAGGAGGCTGAGGCACAAGAATCACTTGAACCCAGGAGCGGAATTTGCAGTGAGCAGAGATGGCACCACTGCACTTCAGCCTGAGTAACAGAGCAAGACTCTGTCTCAAAATAATAATAACTATAAAGTAGGAGAATCACTTGAGCTGGAGAGACGGAGGTTGCAGTGAGCCAAGATCGTAAAACTGCATTCCAGCCAGGGTGACAGAGTAAAATCCTGTCTGGAAAATACCTCTGTATATCTCATAATTTTTCCCTTGATATTTAATAGTTCAAGGGTGTTCAAATAAAATTAAAACACATCATCCTTAAACAATAGTTAATAAAACTCAGGTGTTCACCCTATTCCTGCCCTGGCATTGTCCTTCATTATAGAACATGCAGCTTTCAAAATATACTATCAGAGAGAAGATTAATATGGACTTCATTAAAATGATATTAAAATTAGATTTGTATACATATATAAAAGCATTTAAAAATATTTTAATACAAAGCACAAATATGATGTCAATATAATATCTAAATATTAAACTCAACTCAGGAGATATTAAAGATTATAATTTTAATATGAAATTATGCATTACCAGAAGTTATTGCTGACATACACAAATGCATACATAGCTTTTATGCATGTTATGTGTACATATGTATGTATTTGTATGTTTGTGCATGTACACTTAATCTTATTACAAGATTTAGGCTTGTGTTAGATGAATTTGGGAGAGTTCAAAGAATAGTAGTTTTACTCTAGATTGAGCATTGAGGGAAATTGGGAAATTTTGTATATTGTGATGTAAACTTTATTTAGAATATAAGATAATGAATAGGATATTACTACTTGCTGTTATACTTCAGGAGATATTTATACTCAAGTCATTTAAAAAAATATCCACCTATTTCAAGATCTGCATCACAATACTCTAAACAACTTTTACTTAAAAACAATACAGTAGATACTTGGTACAGACTGACAGAAAACAGCTTCTTCCTTATTATTCAAGAATTAGCCTATGAGTTAGACTGAGCAAATAAATGAATGAAAAGACGCAGCATATCAATTAAGCTTTGACTCTTAGGAAATTTGTGTCTCTCGGTAATGTAATGCTGTCCGGTGGCACAGTTGTATCTCTAGATATCTTTAGGTTAGATACATATAGGCAAACTACATAAACGTGCTCACGTGAGCTCTTTGCCTTTTCTCTATAATTTTTCTGTTTACTCGTTCTCTCTGGGATGAATAAGTACTACTTTCTTCTGCCTTAACTTGCAATTCTCTCTGCTGCTTTAACTCGATTTTTAAATTATAAATAAACTTATTTGGTCATAAGTCCTTTATACCACTAGCTTGCAGAACAGAAAAAGTATGTATGTGTGTGTATGTATATATGTATATGTGAATTGGTATGTATATATACACACACATTCACACAGAAATATATGCATACACACATATATAAATGTACGCATATTATAGATACACACACAGACACACACAAACATGGACACACATACACACACACACATAAGCACACACATATATATATATATGTTTAGCTTTGAGTAACTATCTTTATGCAGTCAATTTCTGCCATTGCTTCTTCTCATCAAAGACACTTGTTCTCTTTAACTCTGTTGGTATCTTTCCTTCATTTAGAGACAATCAAAGGACAACTACAAAGAAATACACAGAGAATCAAAGCCCTTTCAGCATATAATGAAAAGATTTGTCATGTAAAAGCAAGAAAAAGCTTGTTTATATGGATGATAATAAACTGAATTGGAAATTTATCTTTATGACGTATGATTGATATAGCTACCCAAACTATAAACTACTGCACAGGCCTATCAGGAATGCAAAATCATATTCCATCACCAAATTGAAAAATTTCCCTGAATGTACCCTTGCCCTCCAGAAAAGCAAAGCTACTCTAATGAAACCAAAATTATTATTATTATTATTATTATTATTATTATTATTGAGACAGGGTCTTGCTCTGTCATCCAGGCTGCAGTTATTGGCATGATCACAGCTCACTGCAGCCCAGAACTTCGGCCTCAAACCATCTTCAGGACCTATACGTGCTGAATGGCTGAGACTACAGGTGTGTACCACCTACGCTGACTCTGAAACCAAAATTATCTTCTCTACTATCTTTAAATGGGAGATATAAAATAGAGAGATTGATAGATTAATAGTAGATAGATATGCATATATACATATCTCTTGTGCTATGTAAGATTTACTAATTCATTTATTTAACAAATGTCAATTACCTATTTTTTGTAAAGAACTCTTAACACTGAGTATGCAGCAGCAGACAAAACAAATTTCCTACTTTCATGAAGAAATTATTCTAGTGGGACAATAGTTGATAATAAAGTCAGCAGGAGGAAGTGGGAAGATCATTTTTGTTAGGGTGACCAAGGACTACATTTCAAGGCAGGTAATGTTTGCACATAGACCTGAAAGACATCAGAGCTTAATTCTTGAGTTAGTAAATAGGCAATATGACATCTGCTCTCCTTTATTTGACCCCTAATAAACCATGTCTCCCAGTGTGCATGCCCTTGATGGAATCTAGGGTGGCTTATGACTGAGTTAACCTACTGAACATGGTAACAAAGAAAATTCTGGCACTAGCTTTCAAGAAACTGGGTGGCTTTCCTTTCTCTCCCTTTGTATGCTTATTATTGAAAGCCCTGAGCTGCCTTCCAAGAAGGCTTTTTATTTTGCTGGAAAGACCATGGGTAGAAGTCATCTGGAAAGGAGATGCTCTGAGAGTACTCTTAGCCAGAATGAGTGAGGTCCAACTGTACCATCATCCAAGTCAACCCAACAAGGACTCCCACTCTTGCCAACACCCAAGGCCTGTTCCAGGGGCACATGAGTGCAGTGATATACAAAGGCCTCAGGCTTAGAAGGGTCCTGGACTTAGATGAGTCTTGTACCTGGTTCAATCTTCTGCTGTTGCTGCCAAGAAATTTTCAATGATTTTTAATCCAGCTAGCCTGCATGTTTACTACACCAGGCCATGCAAATTTTGTAGTTGGTTTTACCAACAACTGATATCATCGAAACACTTCAAGTGAAGTATCCATAGTAGAAGGACTGTGGAACTGAATCCAGTCTGAGTACACAGAACCCTGAGAGACAAGATGCTTTTACTTTTAAACAACCAGATTTGATATAACAGGTGGGGTTTATATATGTAGCAAAAAATCTGAAAATTTTGTTTGAAAAAAATTAAATTTTGGAAGCAGTTCCTGATTCTTAGCATTATGTAGGCCATGTTGCATTCCAGTAGACTACACATGATAAGGACTGAAAGGGTGTAGTCTAATTCATCATTTATCAAGAAATTAAATACACATTTCAAAGTGCAGAAATGGAGCTACAAGGATATTAAAGTCTTGGTTTTATAGTGTCAAAATATAAACATCATAACGTTTAATATCAGCTAAAGAATTTACTGTCCAAGGCCTATGCAAGGTTATGAATTTACTAAAACATCTGTGGGGAATTTTTCCTAATGCAAAGATTGGCATAGAGGCAGAAGCATAGAGTCACTAGTGCTGACTGGTGAGACTGCATCTTGTTAATTAATCTGGATTGTTTCAGATTCTTTCATAAAGGAGGAAAGGTTGATCATATTATTTACCAGAATTTAATCTTGCCCTAAATATTATAGTCTTTCATAGGAGGTAGAATGTTCCATGGCCGTCTTCTCTTCTTAATTACAGTAACATATTTTTTTTGCTACTTTTGCTTCTACCTCTTTATTATCACATGAAGTTGGATTATTTAAGACAGTCTCAGGTTTGAAAGTCTTTCAAAAGAATTTATATTTCCTTTGCCTCCCCTGTAAAATCACTTAATCTTTTTCACTATCTTTAGAGAGCATCTAGTTTATATTTCTGCCAGGGAAACCTATCCACATATAGAAATTTAGAAAGTACTTTGTATGTCTTTTCAACTACAGTATAATACACAGTGAACTCTTTCTGTTCAGTGCATTTTGATTAAACAAACACTCAACTCATGAGTTGTAGTGTTGTGATTCCCAGATCTATTGTCCTATATATTACTGTAAAAATTTTACCTAACCTTTATTCAATACAATAATAGTTTTCTTTATGGATTATTAAGTATATTTTAACTACTATTTTAAAATTTATGTCTGGTATTTTCAACATCATCACATTTGTTGTTAATCCAAGGTAGACTGTGAGAACTGTACTAATAAAGTTATTATTTTATATTTTTAACTCGGTCTTTTCATATGTAAAATAAAGGGTTTACTCATATGTTATATATATATATATATATATATATGTGTATATATATATATATATGTATATATATATATATATGGAGAGATAAATTCTATGCAGTACTACAGTTATAAAAATTTACATTAGACAATGAATTTGGCTTACTTTCAATGTTCAAATGACTTCTAACTCACTTCAGTTAAGTCCATACTTTTCACCCAGGGCTCAGGCACCTGGATGATATGACCTCCACAACCCTCTGGCCTCCTCTCCTCCCACTTCCTTCCTCACTTGTTGCACTATAGGCAGGCTGACATGCTGAGACTGGAAAATTCTAGCATGTTTGTCTTCATCCCAGAGGCTTCACACAGTTCTTGCCTCTGATTGGAAGACACTTTCTCCAAACTTTTGTAATGCCTAACTCTACTTACGCCTTTAATATACACTACCTTCGTATGTCACTCCCTGAGAAATCTTGTCCTGACTAGCTCTTCCCTTTGCTATTTCCTTATCCTAGTCAGATTTACATGTATAGTGTTATAACTCTTTTAGAATTTGTCTAGCAGGCTTTCCGTTTTTTGCCAGAAAGCCCCTCTCACTCAAAAAAAAAAAAAGAATTAAAAATTAAAAGATTTACGTGTATATGACTAATTTAGAGTCAATTGCTTCATTAGAAATTTTTCAAAAACAGTGATATTGTCTTAACCACTGCTAAACTCATAGCATTTGGCACTAAGGATAAATAAATATTTGTCAGATAGATCAACCAAGGAAATGACAATGTACAACATAGTTAAATAGTTCTTACAAGTTGGTTGTATTCATCTTTAGTTTATCTCTCTTTTCTGCCTTCACTCACTTTGCCATGGAACTTTGCAGCTCTGTGTGAGAAGCTCTGCCCTATTCCTTGACTCTGGCTCATTCTTCTGACTTTATTAGCCAATAAGATATTAGGAAATATGAATAAGCTGAGTCAAGAAAAAAAGGACTTTTCTTCTGCTTGCACTCTTACCCCTCAGAATGTGTTAGGAGAGCAGACTAATTTGGACTATTCTGCTGAAATGTAAGACATGGATCAGAAATGAGTCCTTTCTATCATCTCAGCTGAGTCCATCTTGAATTAGCCAACCCATGGCTGATGTCAAAACATGTGAGGTAGCCCAGGCAAGGCAAGAATAACTCCCTAGACTTGCTCATTTACTGAATTAAAGTCTCTTGAGCTCAATAAGAGTTTATTATTATAGCTTTACTGAGGTTTAGTGGTCGTTTGTAGCATGATTAAGGCAATAGGTAACTCAGAATATTCAGGAGGTTTAACAAAGTTATTTTAACACCTTTATAATTTCATTACAAAAGCAATGCATTTCCCCTTGTAACAAGTGAAACAATGAAAAACAAACAAAAAAAACACTAATTATCTTGGCCTACATTCACCTCTTCCATTTACTTCCATGTGAGGAAACTGATATTAACAGTCGTCTGTGCAAATTTCAACGATTTTCCCAATGAAGAATATTTCTAAAAATCAACAAGAATAAGGTATATAGCATATTCTGTGAATACGCAGACTATAGGCTAGTCTATGTATTTTGCAGGAAAAAAGGCTGATCCACTGGCTTCCTTATAAAACTTACTCTGACAGCAGGAGCAGAGTGACAATCTGTATAGAGACAGTAGATAAGGAGTGATTCTAACAGACCATGAAAGGTAATGAGGGTTGAGATTACAGTGAGAGGACTGGAAGTAACAAGAGTGGAAGATTAATAAACCCCAGACTCCATTTTTCAAGAATTTAAACATGAGTGGGTGAAATGAAGCACAGAGAGAAAGATACGACTTGTCAATATATGGTTAGTGCTATGGAAGTTTAAAATTAAATTGCACCTTAAATTTAAAATCCATAGCAGTGACAAACTCACAACACAATGAACAAGCATTATTTTACCTGCATATACATAGATATGCAATCTTTCTAAAATGTTAATTTTTATTTTCTTTTAAGTTAATATTTCATGAATGTAATAAAATGCAAGCATATATAAAGTATGCAGTAATCCAAAAACACGATATTGATATATTACATTTAATTAAATTTATCTGAAGTATGCATCTTCTTATTTTCACATGACATTTTGTCTCATAAATAATAAAAGTAAAATACCAGAAAAAAGAAGCTTCAATTGCTTTTAAAGCTCAAACTAAAATATTCTATTTCTGCTCATTGACTCAAACATTTTATTCAACAAAAATGTATTCAGTGTGTGCTACCATGCTAAGCATTAAGTATAGTTGCTGACATGAAACAGACCTTATCCCTGCTTTTATGAAAATTTGAATTTACTGGAAAAGTAGGTAACAGTATAGGGTGACATGATAACATAGAACAAGAGGACCCAGGCCATAATTGGCAAACTTGATAGGATCTAATAATCACCTGAATTAGAAATATATGCAACTTCTGTCACTGTAGAAGTAATACTCAAGATTTTAGATTTCTAACAAGTCTCCAGTTGATGCCAACACTACCTACCTATGTATCACACTTTGATTAAAGGAGATGTAGGTATCAAGGAAGGCTTTCCAGAAGAAACCAGGTATAGTGTAAATCCCATGAGGGAAGAATTGATAAAGGGAGGATAGACCAATATAGGAATTCCAGGCTTAAATCAAGAAAATTCAAATATATATAGAAAGAACAGCTAGGTTATATACTCAGAAGAACCAAGTAGAGAAAGATGGGGTTGTATATTCCCTGAGATCATACAGAGATGCAGACTCTCAGGTCTTACCTTGACTTAGCAAATCTGAATCTTCATTTGGGCAAGCTTTCCAGATGGTTTATATGCACATTAAATTTTAAATATCAATGCCCTAGAGAAGTCTCCAAAATAAGCACAAGTTTAAATAGATATTAAGGGCAATCTTTTTTTTTTTTTTTTTTTTTTTTTTTGAGACAGAGTCTTGTTCTGTCACCAGGCTGGAGTGCTGTAGCGTAATCTCGGCTCACTGCAACCTCCGCCTCCTGGGTTCAAGAGATTCTTCCGCCTCAGCCTCCCGAAAGCTGGGACCACAGGCGCACGCCATCACGCCCTGCTAATTTTTGTATTTTTAGTAGAGATGTGGTTTCACCATGTTGGCCAGCATAGTCTTGATCTCTTGACCTCGTGATCCGCCCACCTCGGCCTCCCAAAGTGCTGGGATTACAGGCGTGAGCCACCACGCCCGGCCCAAGTGCAATCTTTCTTATGGCAATTTTATAAATACTATTAGTTCTTAGACTGTAAGTTGAGTACTTCTTCTAAGTAATGATTAAAAAGAAAAGTATAAATATAATTATGTACCACAGTGACAAAACCAGTGGTGCATTAAATTTATTCTGAAAACATTTAATTGGATTTTTAGTGATATGGCTGTCATTCTAACAATCATTCAAATCCTTGCTAAACCATAAATGAATATGCACAATCAAATTTTTTTTGGCTAATTATTAGCTATCCTTTTCAATTCTTCTGACAACGAGAGAAAAACCTCTAAAATTGTGCCTTCTGCTTTTGCCTTTAACAAATATTTAACATCTGTATATGGCATATTTCAAAACATATCCAAAATAGCCCAAAAATGTTTTGAGAAAAAACAAAGTGTGAATTTTTGAACTTTAGCCACTGTCCAGTTTGCCATCACCTGTTAGCAGCCTCCTGCCATCTAGATGGCTGGCGCTTGAAATATTGCCTATGAGCTGGCAGGAGAGGCTTCTCCTAAGAATGTATTAAAAATGAAGAGTGTTGGACACCCCTACTCACTTACTGAGTCTGCATCTCAGCAAGATCCCTAGGTGATCTGTAGACATGGAGAAGTTTAAAGGAAATGAAGCTTCTAATTCAGTATAGTTCAGGAGTGGGGCTTCCGATTCTACATCCTAGGTAAGCTCTCAGGTGATGATGCTAATGCCAGTCCTTGAATCACTCTCCAAGTGGCAAGGATGAAAAGCACCATAGCATTTAACACCCTTGACCATTTTTCTAATGTGTAAACCCTTCCCTTTTGTGGTCCTTAATATCAATCACTCACATGGATTTCTAACTTTCTGTGTAGTTCTTCAAAGTTATTTGGCTGAGTTTTTCTCCTCTATTTGCACAATATAGATTCTTGGCATTTTTTTCTTCATTCTATTTTGATTTGATTTTTGGTTGCTTGGTTGTTTTCGTGTTTTTGGTATTCATTCTTGTTACTCTCTTATACATATACATGGTCTTAAATTCAAAATAGATGCTGATGATTGTCTCTTCCAGTCTTAAAGTTCATGTTCAACTGCTTTCTACTGTTGGAAATGCTCTGCATATATACCTCAAAGCAGCAAAACTTAACTTGTTTGAAGTGTAGTTAATTAAGCTCTTTCTTACTAGTCTCTTCATTTGGCATCCCTTCTTTATTTGTGATACCAGATAATGGTACTAACATCCAACCAAACATACCAAGCCATAAATATTGAAGACAATCCTTAACTCTTCTCTCTCCCTCATTTCCCAAAATTCATTCTTCTAGGCCTTCACACCAAATACACATGAAAACCTAATTCTTAATTTTTTTTAAACTGCTAAATGTGTCTTAAACTCACTCTGTTTTATCTGTTATCATCCCCTGATATCTTACCATCAGATAATTTTTTTTCTCTTTGACTACTTTGGTACATTTTCCACATTGCAATAAACCATATCATTCTAAAATGTAAACCTAATTATATTTTAATACAAAAATATTTCAGAGATTCTCATCCATAAAGCACAAAGTTCACAATTCTTGCCTGGGCATATAAAGCTCTTATGATGAAGCTCTTCCTTACATCTCCAGTCTCTTAAGCAATTGTCCTGCTTTGCTACTAAAACAGTCTAAAAGATCTCCTGGCACACAGTAGCATTTATTTCCCCAGTGTCTTTACAGATCCTTTGCTACTGTTTGACTATTATCCATGACCCTAACTTTACAAATTTATACTCTGTCTTTGATACCATTGTTTAATAATGAGCATTTAATAAAGATAAAGTCCTGCTAAAATGGAGTGATAACATTCCACTCAGTTCCTTCTTCTCACAATTAAAAATCCCCAGACATAGCAAAGAAACATAGGAAAACTTCAAAGCAGAAAAGAAGAAGGAAGACTACCTAGGGACTATGGTATTTGAGGAAAAACATAGGGGTGAGTTCTCGGGTTTCATTATTTTATCCCATACATTTTAAATAGAGTGTCATGAAACCTTCAACCCTACATTGGCAATAGATAGGAAAACAAAAAGTCGCAAAAACTTACATAATGTTTGTTCCCCCTGCCAAATAATATGGAAATATGGCCTTTTAAATAATACTCATCCTTCTCCAGCCAAATGCAAACAGAAAAACTAGAAATTATTCTTCTCTCCCATCATCCACACACACAGTTTCTGCAGAAAAGAATAGAGAGTTATCTTCAAATCCACTTTCCAAGCCAGGCCTAAGTAGGCAGCAGTGCTACAATTCCCCTACTTGGTGATATTCTCTTTGCTGAGCAGAAAGTTAGCCTTCCATCCCCTTCCTTGTGGAAAAAGGTGGTAGTGATGCAATGTCCATGCCAGGAGAGTGTTCGTAGGTCAAAATGGAGCTGTTCTTCCCCTGTGGGAAAAGCAGGCATTGTTTTGACTGCCTCAACCAGGGTAATTTTAATGGGATCCAATGTCAAACTGAGCATCACCATCATCTATATCAATAAGACTGAGCAAGGCAATGGGAATTAGGGCTAGTAATCACTCTGCCTCCTTCTTACACTTGATACCATTGAGGACCAGTGGCGGGCTGATCCTCTATATCTATTTGACAGTAACAAGACTGTTGCAATGCAAATCAGGGACAGTCATCACACCAATTCTCTCTGTCCTCCAGCATCTGTTAGGCCCAGTGAGGAGCTGAGACTCCACTCTTATGAGGTTTCAATGAGGTAGGATGATGTAATGGAAGGAGGGGCAGTTGACAATCCATCTTGTCCCTCACCTCGTGTCAGTGGGGCCCAGTGGAGAACTGAATTTATATCCCCAATCAGAGGAAACAGGCAATGATAGTCAATGACCTACTTTCAATGGGAGTTAGCAAGGCCTGGGAGGAGCAGTATTTCGATTCTAATCTGAAATGAGATGTGCACCAATACTGTACTTTAGCCAGGATGACGCTAATGGAACGCAGTGGAAAGCTGAACCCACACCTCTCTAGCCCTCATGGTACAGCTGAATAGGGCAAAGATTAAATAAACTCTAAAGACTCATTATATAATACTTAAAATTATATATCAAGAGGGGAAATCACAAATGAATCGGAAAAGACAGGCAACATGTTCCACCACTGAGATGAATCAAATGTTGAAATAATCTGACAAGTATTTCTAAAGCAGTCATTACAAAATGATTCAATAATTGACAAGAAATTTTCTTAAAAAAATAGAAAATCTCAGTAAAGAAATAAGAAAATAATGAAATGGATATTACAGAAGTGGAAACAATGCTTCAGGGCCTTGCATGACAATAACATAATAGTAACATTCATGTTCTTGAAATCCCAGAACGAAAAGAGAGAATGGAAGTGAAAAAAATATTCAAAGAAATTCTGTTTAAGATTTTAATTGGTAACAGGCCATAATTCTGCAAAAGAAATGACCACCAAGAAATATTATAACTGAACTTCTGAAATTTGAAGACAAAAATCTGAAAGCATCACAGGGAAACAACACATTACTGACAGAGGAACACCAGTCTGGATAGCTGCAGTTTTCTCAACTGAAATTATTATAGGCCAGAAGGAAGTAGCACAGTAGTTTTCAAGAAGTTTAAGAAAATAATTGTCAACTTCAGGTTTTATATTATCCAGTGAAAATATTTTCCAAGAATGAAGGTAGTTGGGCATGGTGGTGCACACTTGTGGTTCCAGCTACTGAGAAGACTGAGTCCAGCCTGTGCAACATAGGAAGAGCCAATCTTAAAATAAAATAGAATGAAGGTAAAATATAGTCATTGTTAGATGAAGGAAAACAGAAAGAATTTTATTTGTTATTAACAAATTAGACTGTAAGAATGGCTAAAAGAATTCAAAGAGAAAGGAAAAAGAAATCCATCAGAATGAATGAATATAAAGGTACTTATATAGGAAATTTTTTACTTCTCATGAGTTTCCTAATCCATATTAGAAGATAAAAGCAGACATTATAACTTTGTCTAATACAATGCTAAATATATGTAGAAAAAGTACTTAAGACAATTATATTTTAAAAGTGGAGAAAGTAAAGGGGCCCAAGTGGAAGTAAGGTTTCTACACTTCATTTGAAGTGGCAAATTTCAAAACCAGAAGATAATGATGAGTTACATATAAATATTTTCATACCCAGAGCAACTAGCAAGAAAATAATTCAAAGAATTATACTCAAAAATAATATAAAATCAGGATGCAATCCTAAAGAAGTTCAAATAGCTACGGGAAGATAAGCAAAGAGAAACAGAGGAATAAGTAGCAGATAAAAAATATCAGAAAATATATTAAAAATACAGACTTGCCTAATAGCCCAGAACTATTTTATTTGGAACACGTATCCTTTGTACATTTTTGCACTTCGTAATTTTCATGTTATTTTGAGATTCTTTACTTTACCCAATGTTGCTCAGTTTCTAGAGGGTGGAAGCTACCTTTAAAAAAAATCATCTCTATTTAAATACATTCCACATGGTATCATTTGATTTATGTGTCTAGCAAAGTGGCACTGCCAAAGGGTAGCTCCAGGGGAAAAGATTTAGTCTTTTCACATCCCTATCATTCTTCCACTCCCAAACTCAATTAAATTAATATAAGTAGAAATGTTGTGCATGATATTAAAATGCAGCTTCAAGAGAATTCCTCCAGCTTTTTTCTTACAACAAAGTGTTAGCTTCACAGCTCTTCACACATCAAAATTCACATATAACTCTCAATATGTCCATGAGAGATTTTTTTGTGTGTTTATAAAAATGCATGCTGCTGTTAGGTATTTTTTTAAGAAATCCAGTGGAAGATTTTAATATGAATTTGTAACTCAAATGATAATCTCTGTATCATCCCACAGATGAGATAATTTACAAAGAGAAGAATTTTACTTTTTGTGCTTCTGGAGGCTGGAAAATCCAAGTGAGGGCCTTCTTGCTGCATAATCCCATGATGGAAGGTAGAAAGGAAACAGAACAGCAAGAGGGGACCAAACTCACTATTGTAATGAGTCTACTATCTCCAAAAGAAACTCAGTTCTGGGATAAAAATACTAATCCATTAATGAGAGCAGAGCCCTGGTGTCCCAGTCTCCTCATTTTACCTCACCTTCCAATGTTTTATTTGGGATTCAGTCTCCAGCACACAAACGTTGGGGAACAGGTTCAAACCACAGCATACATATATATATATATATATATAATACATGAGCATTCTGCATTACATTGCCTAGTTTTGTTTTTTGCTTTGTTAATCTATCAATAAATTTTTGATTTGCTTCCATAAACATGATAAATTAGGTTTTATTAACTTATGATGTTTTTTCAGAGGTTTTCATGTAAGTTATTAGATGAAATAATAAGGTATTTCAAAGAGAAACAAAATTGCCAACATAGCAAATGCCGCTTACACTCGGGAGGATTGCTACTAACTTTTTCATGGTGGATCCTTCTAAAGGATTGGAAAATACTTTTTGACATCCAGTATCAAATATTATTTAACATGAATAGCATGATGTATTATCCCTTGTATTTATGTTTAAGATTTTTCTGTTTTCATTTTTTTTTCATAACTCCATTATTTGTTTGATTTTTTGCCACTCTTGGCCCTCATTTCTATATTTTTCTGTGTCTGTTGTTCACTGTTCAGTGGCTTAAATTTGTATTAGGTGACTTTTAAAGTTAAATTTCTTATCATGGTTCAGTAGGTGTAGAAATTATTTTGTCTAAATATTTCAGACTTAAAAATTTATATCTTCTTAATCTATGTACAAATGTCCTGTCTTCAAAGTCAACATCTCTATTTGAAGTTCAAATCTATTTAATTTTCATGTGCATGTTTGACAGCTTCTTCTATACATATACTTTAAACTTTTCAAAGTTCAATGAAAAAAATCAAAATAATTTTAATTTGTAATATTACCCACAGATTATGTAGCAAAAACAACGTCTGCGTTTAAAACAATTTTGCAAAATAAATAGTTAAAATGAGAGACATTAAATGTTTTATAGCATTTCAAAACACATGCCAACTTTTATGAAGTGTAGGTCAGAGTGGTACTTAGTTGTTTATAAAAAGCATCCAAAACTGGAATATAAGCCCTTTTTGTTGTTATTCGGGGATGTTGTTTAATAGTCCAAGTAGGAGAATGGACTTTTATTTGCCTTTGCTATTTGCTATTTAATAAGAACTCAGGTTCTCCGACAAGAGACACAACAAATCCAGTTGTCACAGGATTCTACCCTACATTACCTATCTTCTTTCTGATTATTGATTATACCTAGCATGCTCTCAACTCAGGGCCTTTATATTTAGTTTTATCTCTTTCCCCAGACATGCAAATTGCTCCACTCCTTACATCAGTCAGTTGTCTGGTCAAATGTCATCACTTTTCAGGTGCCTTCATTCAGTATGTTATTAAAAACATAATCACGGATAACCCTCTTTTTACTTGCTTTATTTTATTTCATAGCCATATAGAAAATGCAATATATTTGTGTCATATATTTTACTGTAGTAAAATGTAAGCTCTCTGAGGTCAGAAACTCTGCTTGCTTCACCACAGTACAAAGAGAGTGTCTGACAGGTGTTTTGATAAGTAAATTGTTCTATTGGCATTATGCCTTTTGTGGTTGCAAGAATGCAAATTATTTCCAATTACTCCCTTTTGTCTTTTTTTGGTTAATATCTATGGTTTCTGATGCATAGCTAATTGACCTGTCTAAAAATTTATGCTGGCTAAATTTCCTGCCATTTCCTGCCCTTTCTAATTTTTCCCTTCAATGTAATAATTCCTACTGAGTAATATAAAGTTTACTACTCCAGCCACACAATCAAATAATTGCAGTTCATTATTCTGCCTACTCAATCTTAAATAAATGTATGTATTTATACATTTATCAACTCATACATACATACAGCCTGAAATATATACTGAATGTATGCTATATGACAGGTCTTGTGCACAAGTAAATTTTAAAACTTGGATATTTTTCCCTTTTGCATTGTTGGGAGACTGGCTATGAATATTTAGAGATTGTTCACATCATATCATCTTTTAAATAGTGGCAGTTAGAATAGCCTTCTTGGTTGTGCTGTGCATTACTAACAGGAGCGTTTTTTCATCTATCTATAATGTATACAGTAATACACAGTGGCTTTGCTGGTAAATGTATTTTGGTTTCTCTAATTTTATTTTCATACCATTTTTATATAATTCTGTAGCATCTTTATATAGCTTTCATCATAAACTTTACCTCACAGTACAAAAGTTTTGTGTTTGACCAGGTGCAGGGGCTCGTGCCTGCAATCCTAGCACTTGGGGAGACTGGCTTGGGTGGATCACCTGAGGTCAGGAGTTGGAGAACAGCCTGGCTTACATCATGAAAACCCCATCTCTTTTAAAAATACAGAAAGTATCCAGGCGTGGTGGCACATGCTTGTAGTTCCAGCTACTCAGGAGGCTGAGGCATGAGAATTGCTTGAACCCAGGACAGAGACGTTGCAGTGAGCTAAGATTGCATCACTGCATTCCAGCCTGGGCAACAGAGAAAGACTCCATCACAATTAAAAAAAAATAATGTGTTCAGTTTTCCCTTTTCACCAATAGGATATGAATATAGATTTGGTCTTTCTATATCTGATTCCCATTTCCTGACAAAATGCACAGGAAGTACTTTAAAAATACTTGTGAGGTGAATGAATGGTGTGTATTGTCAAATTATCTTTGAAAAGAAATATATTTATTTTGAACATAAATGAAAAAATATTCCATGAAACAGAATTTTTGTCAATTTTTTTTCATACTCAGATTAAATTAATAAGTTAAAAGGAAATCTCACTGTTGTACTTGAAGCATCACAGCGATTTAAACCACTTTCATTCTAACTCTCCCATTTTCTGAAAGTAACTCTTCACATATTGTGAACCAAATGTTTGTGTCTCCCAAAATTCATACATTGAAGCTCTAACCCCCAATGTGATGATATTAGGAGGTAGAGTTTGGGGAGCTAATTAGGTTTAGATGAGATCACGAAGTCAGAAACCCCTTGGAGGGATTAGAGGTCTCATAAGAAGAGGAGAAGCCACTAGAGCTTGCTCTCTCAACTTTATGAGGATACACCAAGACTCTAGCCTTCTGTAAGCCCGGAAGAGGGTCCTCATCAGAACCTGATTATGTTGCCACCCTAATCTCACACATTTTAAGCATACAGAATTGTGGGAAATAAGTGTGTGTTGTGTAAGTCATAGTCTATTGTATGTTTTAATGGCACCCAGAGCTAAGATGCATATCCACCGTGGCATTGATTTGTGTTTTCCTTTTATTTTGTAGAGGTGTTCCAGGGGAACAATATATATCCCAGTAGTCTTGCATCTATATGTAGTCATGAGATTAGTTCTACCTATCACAAGATGAATGAAAGTAGTATGTGTGGCTTCTAGGCAAGGTGTTTTAAGAAATAGGAGTATACTTTCTACATATTGTCTTTCTTCTTTTGTAATTTGATTCTCCACTAGGCAGACATGTTTTACTTTGGGAAAATTCTCAGGAATAATATTTGTGGGGAATTGAAGATAGCAGGATGGATAGAAAGAGGAGCTGAACATTTCCCGTACAACCAATCCCACAGCAAGTTCTTCAGCAGAATGGCCTTTCAAAGATGGTGACAACTAGGGCAAAGGGATGGGCTTTGTACTTCTTATTGACCAGTCATTAGTTATGTCTATAGACTCTGGAGATAAGAGTAACTTTGAATAAGATAATTTTTTTTCCAATACTAATTTCTGGGAGGCACTTAGCTTTGGGTCCTCAAAATGCCAACATTCCAGTTATCAGAACACTACAGCTTTCACTATCCATCATCCAACACTTGCAGAATGCACTGGGGATCTAATGAATAGTAGAATTATGAGATAAAAGGAGTCTGAGTAATTGGACTACTTTGTGAAGAGAAGCTACCCAGTAACATCTACTTGACTATAATGTGTTTTAGTTAATGAAGTCTGCAGTGTAACTGACATACAGGTTTCAGATAAATTTTGTCCAGTTTCTTCAGGGTAATCCATTTCTAATATTGCCTTTTTTAAAAAAAAATGCCTTTTAAGTTAAAGGAATGAAAACTACATAGAGCAATTATACAGATGGCATAATGTTTACCAATATTGCCAGGAAACTCCTTTGAGAGGCTGTATTTCAGAAGCATAATATCCAATGCCATTGATTTAAAATTATTCACATCTCAGGGGTCTTAAACTACACAACATTCTCTGCCATAACTGTTTTCATGTGAGGTATTAAAATCGGATTATTCCACATGTATCTGTTTTTCGAGTAGCATTTTCATTTTCAGGAATAACTGTTTATTACTAAACACAAATTTTTAAGTTTCAAAGTTATGATTTTGCTTAAATTGCTCTATCCCTCAAAGGGAGACAATATATATAGGTATATATGAATGGTTGTTCCTGAGAAATATAATTCTAAATTCTTGTGATTTCAAATTAGAGCTCTAGAATAAAAATCTGTAACTAAAAGAGTAATATGTTATTCAGGACCATTGTTTACTACACAACATAAATCAAGAACCTGGAATAAATAATTATCTTCCTCCTGTTGACAGATATAATTCTAAATTCGGCATTCTAGGCCAAGTTTATCAAATGATTCAGAGCTGAGTCATTGTCAAGTACATTGAAATGTTTGGGGGATGAGGTGTGCTAATATTTATGCTATAATAACCACCAGAGAGATTTTTTCGGACATACATTGTATAGCTTTATTTGCTTAGGTTTAGAAGCCAAAAATGTATCATTCCAGTTGGAAATTAGAAAAACCGTAGAGACTTTATTTTCCAAACTCAATTTAACCACTACTATAATATAATTGCAGGAAACAATAAGTACTGATTAATATGGGAATTAAGCACATGGCTTTTGAAATAAGAGTGGTTCTGGAATCATTAATAATTATGTGTGACTGTGGATTTGTCACTGAAACTTAATTTTCTTATTAATAAAATGTGTTTAATTATCCATATCTCCTGTTGAATTTTTAAGTATCAAATAATATGCATGAAATACTTTTAGGACAATGAATCATAGTAAGCTCTCAAAAGATAATCGGTATAGTTATTTTTATTAGAATACTTATTGAAGCACATGTAAAGGCAAACCTTCATTGGAGAGCTGTTTAAAAAGTAGCATGCATTTCTTTGACTTCACTGGTTTTGTTTTACTATTAGATTAGGAGACTATCAAATATGAAATGGCTAAACATTCAATTATCAGGTACCAGGAAGTAAACAATTGTTATCATTTAAAACACTTATACCTGATTGCTCTGCCTAGAACTTTCAATACTATATTGAATAGGAGTGGTGAGAGAGGGCATCCTTTTCTTGTGTCAGATTTCAAAGGGAATGCCTCCAGTTTTTGCCCATTCAGTATGATATTTGCTGTGGGTTTCTCATAAATAGCTTTTATCATTTGGTGATATGTTCCATCAATACCTAGTTTATCGAGGGTTTTTAGGATAAAGGGCTGTTGAATTTTGTCAAAGGCCTTTTCTGCCTCTATTGAGATAATCATTTGGTTTTTGTCTTTGGTTCTGTTTATGCGATGAATTATGTTTATAGACTTGCGTATGTTGAACCAGCCTTGCATCCCCGGGATGAAGCCTGCTTGGTTGTGATGGATAAGCTTTTTGATGTGCTGTTGCAGTTGGTTTGCCAGTATTTTATTGAAGATTTTTGCATTGATGTTCATCATGGATATTGGCCTGAAGTTTTCTTTTTTAGTTGAGTCTCTGCCCAGTTTTGGTATCAGGATGATGTTGGTCTCATAAAATGAGTTGGGGAGGATTCCCTCTTTTTGTATTGTTTGAAATAGTTTCAGAAGGAATGGTAGCAGCTCCTCTTTGTATGTCTAGTAGAATTCAGCTGTAAACCCATCTGGACCTGGACCTTTTTTGGTTGATAAATGCAAATCAAAACCACATTGAGATACCATCTCACGCCAGTTAGAATAGTTTTCATTAACATATCAGGAGACAGCAGGTGCTGGAGAGGATGTGGAGAAATAAGAACACTTTTACACTTGTGGCAGTGTAAATTAGTTAAACTATTGTGGAAGACAATGTGGTGATTCCTCAAGGACATAGAAATAGAATTTCCATTTGACCCAGCAATCTCATTACTGGGTATATAGTCAAAGGATTATAAATCATTCTATTATAAAACCACATGCATACATGTGTTCATTGCAGCACTGTTTACAATAGCAAAGACTTGGAACCAATGCAAATGTCCATCAACAATAGACTGGATAAAGAAAATGTGACACATATACACCATGGAATACTATGCAGCCATAAAAAACGATGAGTCTGTGTCATTCGTAGGGACATGGATGAAACTGGAAACCATCATTCTCAGCAAACTGACACAAGAACAGAAAACCAAACACCGCATGTTCTCACTTATAGGTGGAGGTTGAACAATGTGAACAAGTGGACACAGGGAGGGGAGCATCACACACTGCAGTCAGTTAATATTGTAAGAGCCAATGATTAAAACTGTCTGATAATCTGACCAATTTCCAGTGTCTGTCATGAAAAGATAGACATAAATATTGGTTTCCTTAGACACAAATAACCTAAGACCCATGTATAAATGTAAAAACAGTTGTACATAATAAAGGTAGGGAGTGCATAGATAATGTACTCATTAATTCTGAAAAAATACATAATTACTATTTGGAAGAAAGATTACTTTCAAATTCTACTTCACTGTTAGGGTGTGAATATTTATATTACCACAAAATTCACTCTTGCTATCTTAGCCTCTTAGGTGATGGTAATAGGAAGTGGGCCTTGAGGATTTATTAGATAATGAGGTCAGAACCCTAATGAATGAGGTTAGTGCCCTTATGAAAAGGGCCTAAGGGAGCTCATATGCTTTTTCTGCCATGTGAGAGCATAACTAGAAATCCTTCACCAGACCCTGAAATCTGTTGATGTGTTGATTTTGGACATCTCAGCCTCCAGAACTGTGAGAAATAAATTTCTGTTTTTTATTAGCCACCCACTTTATGGTATTTTGTTGTAGCAGCCTAACTGGACTAAGGCATTCCCTTCTTAAATAATTGAAATTTTCCAGCTTCTTGAATACTTAATGTTCCTCCTTGATGCTAAATATTTGAATAAATGTTTTCCCTGTTAGAATGCTACTCGAAACTCCTATACCAGGTTAATTCCTACAGATCATTCAGATTTTATCTTGTGACTTCCATAAAAATGCCTTTTCTGACCCCTCTTGAAAGCTCAACTGTCTTTTATATCCAAGCAGAGAGCTTGATTCCTCTTGTTTGCAGCACCTTGGAATGTTGCAATTTTCTGTATAATTTAGCTATTATCTGATTTGTCTATTTTTCATGTATAAATTCACAAAGAATGACATCATTTTTATTTTTGCAATTTTTTCCCCTGACCCCTAGCACAGTGCCGGGACTTTACTTATCAATAAATATGTCTAAATAGTTAGATAAGTAAATAGAGTTTTAAGAGTTAAATAAATCACCAAAAAATTAAAAGAAAATATTGACTATGGACAGATAAATACATAATCACACTGAAGATAATATACTTTAAACGTATTTGTTCAATGGAGGTGTTTTTAAATTTAAAAATTATATTTTTAAATGTAAAAATCTGTTACAGGTAAATTCAATTGATTTTTCACACAATAAATATATTTTTTGTAACAAAAGAATAAAAATCTAAATGGAAATGGAAACCTGAGAGAACATTTACAACAAAAACTGCACAGGTTAATATAATTTATATATAAAGTGTCTCACTCCACTTGCCTACCATAAGAAAATACTATCAACTCATAGCTTATAAAGGATTGAAACTTACTTATCCCACCTATGGAGGCTAAAAGTCTAAGATTAAAGAACCAGCAGATTCACTGTCTGTTGAGAGCCTGTATACTGGTTCATATATGGCACCTTCTGAATGTGTTCTCACATGTTAGAAAGGACAAATCAATTATCTGGGGTCTCTTTCATAAGGCACTAACCCCATTCATGAGGGTTGTGTTTTCATGACCTGATCAACTCTCAAAGTCCTCACCTGCTAATACCATCGCCTTGGAAGTCAAGATTACAACATATAAATTTTGGGGAGGACATGAACATTCAGACCATAGCACAAATAATACTGATCAACCTTTGACAAAAACACACAAACAAATAACAAGAATATGCAATTTATTGAAGAAGAGACATTGACATAGTTTCAATCTAGGATCCCCACCATCATCTCATGTTGAATTGTAATCCTCAATATTGGAGGTGGGGAATTGGAGATGACTAAATCATGGGATTGGATTTCTCATCAGTGATTTAGCACCATACTTTTGGTGCTGTCCTCACAATAAAGAGTGAGTTCTTGTGAGATCTGATTGCTTAAAATGTGTGACACCTCCAAAACCCCTTGCTCCTGCTTTCACCATATGATGTGTGTGTTCCTTCTTTGTCTTCTGTCATGAGTATAAGCTCCCCAAGGCCTCCCCAAAAACTGAACAGATGCTAGCACCATGTTTGTACAGCCTGCAGAACTGTGAGCCAATTAAATCTCTTTTCTTTATAAATTACCTACTCTAACATATTTTTTTACAACAATGCAATAGTGGACTAACACAGACATAAAAGACTGTACATAGGTGAAAACAAAATATCTTTAAACATGTTCTTCTAAAAATATCAGTTAAAAGAATTAATAAACAATATTGATGATATTTAGGGAAATGTTACGATACAATGTTTGATGTGTATTATTGCTCATTTCTCACAAGTAAATTGTCTATTTAATAATAAAAATAGTAATAAGAATAAAAACCATTATATAGCTCCAATTATGAGATACTTAAGAGGAACATGCTATATATTTTAATAATAATCTATAAAATGTGCATGTCTTAAATACAATATTTTAATTTATTAAGTATAAAATAATTATTCTTAATAAATTATTAAAGATATATAAGATTTATTTAAAAGGAACTCGACCAGAGAAATATTTCAAACTACTAAAACTGAGTGAGGTTTACCTTCTCTTTTCTTTATGTCTATCTGCCTCATCTCTCTCCTTTTCTTTCTCTATCTCTGTCTCTATCTCTATCTCATCTCATATCCACTTCTACCATCTCTCTTTTTCTATCATCCCTATCTCTATCTCTATCTCTATATGTATCTCTATCTCTAGCTCTATCTTCCTCTGTCTGTTTTTCTCACCAATCCGACAAGCTTTGAGCAATGTCTATTGGCTCTACTTCAAATTATGCCCTAAATAAATCTTGTCCAATGGGCAGCCTGTGGGGCACATGAAACCCAGGATGGCTTTGAATGCAGCCCAACACAATTTAATAACTTTCTTAAACATTTTGAGATTTTTTTTTTTTTTACAAAATCTGCTATAATTAGTGTTCACGTATTTTACGTGTGGCCCAAGACAATTCTTTTAGTGTGGCCAATGGAAGCCCAAAGATTGGACACCTTAAGCTCTTCTATTCTGTTCCTCCAATATCACCTTAGTGCAGGTCCCTCTCATGTCTTGCAAGACTTCATGTCTTGCAAAAACTTCTTATTTCCCCAGATCTATTTCTATGTGCTTTCCCTTTATTTTTCACATGGCAAGCAGAGTATCCTTTCTCCAACTTAGGTGTCTTATTTCACTTTCTTAGGTGGCCTCTCGTCCCAGTTAAAATTCCACCTCCTAAACTCAGCCTACATTCCTTGTCTGCCCAAACGCTTGTTCCCCTTACCTTGCTTCAGTCACTCTGGTCTAATGATCTTTTCTGCATAATGCCAAGTATTGGCCTATATGAGAGTCTTTGCATTTGATGTTTTTGCATTTGAGAAATACAGTTCTCATTTGAGAAAGATAAGTTCACTCAGGCCTCTGTTCAAATGTAACCTCCTCTAAGATTCCTTCACTGCCCATCTTATGACAGTAGCCATTCACCCTTGTCAATAAACTATTTACTACAGAGCCCTTACTTTTATTCATAGCATTTATTGCTTCTCAAAATATGTACACATCTATTTTCCATAGCAATATGTCAGTTCAAAATATAATGTGAGGTAATTTGTTTAGTTTGTTTCCAAGTCCAACTCCAGTAAGTTCCTAGTATACAGTACAAATTCAAATATTTATCATATGAATGAATATATGAATTAATAAGGGATTAGATACTTATATTTGGAAAAATTTCTGTAATGGAATTCAGTGCAATCTTTATACAAATATTCCTGGAAATGGCTAGGGAAGAGAATCACTTGATAAAATATTATCATAATAACACATAATTTATATCTTCAATTTTTGTGCTGCTTCGATTTTTCCAATTTTTGAGGAAACATGTTAGTTTTTAAAATAATATGTGTATGCTTTAGATTACTGTATTTTTCTTAAATGTTTGTCTAAACATTTGTAACCAGTCTGGTTGAAATAGCAGATCACTTCACACTTGGCAATTGGACTGCTGCAAAGATATTTTCTAATTGCTCTTTAAGTAAAATAAAGCAAAAAATACTTTTTCTTCATGCAGCATGTCTGATGTTTTTTATTATGTTATATTCTAATATTTCTTAGAAGTGCTCTATCTCATTCTAAATTTGGATGATTATCTGTAGTTTAGTACATGGCATTTTTTGTCTTAATTCTATTTAAGTGAGAGTGACAAAGTAGACTACAGTCAGAGTTATAGTAAACTGAAAATGATTCAATGCTACCTTAGAGTAATACGGTTATATAATTGGGGTTCTGGCATTGACGTGATTTTTAAAAATTTATTTGCATTATGTGTTCATCCTAATTCAAAAACCACAATTGCTTCTCTTTTTCTTGTGTATATTATACAATTTAATAGACTTAGCTTAAAAAATCCACTCTTGGCCAGATGCTGTGGCTCACGCCTGTAATCCCAGCACTTTGGGAGGCCAAGGCGGGTGGATCACGACGTCAAAAGATTGAGACCATCCTGGCCAACATCGTGAAACCCCGTCTCTACTAAAAATGCAAAAATTAGCTGGACGTGGTGGCGCGCACCTGTATTCCTAACTACTCAGGAGGCTGAGGCAGGAGAATTGCTTGAATCCAGGAGGCGGAGGTTGCAGTGAGCCAAGATCATGCCACTGCACTCCAGACTGGTGATGGAACAAGACTGTGTCTAAAAAAAAAAAAAATAAAATCCACTCTTTATGTGAAATGGATAGTGGAGTAATATTAATATACGTCACGGTTTCTCAACTTCAGATGAGTGACATAGGGATATTTTGGGCTAAACAATGCTTTGTTGGGAGACGGAATGTGGCTATTCAATACGTTGCTTGGCAGCATTCTTAGCCTCTCCCAGAAGATGCCAGTAGCAGCTTCCCAACACTATTTACCCGTTGTGACAAGCAAACATATATCCAGACATTTCCAAATATCCCCTGGTGAGAAATCACTTTGAGTTGTAAATGACAGATATACATAGAGGAAAAAACAACAACAGTAAATCCAATGAAAGTATCATTTTGGAAGAAGTAAAATAAGTGCTTATTTATAAATATGTGTAGTTTGCAGTCATGAAAATTGAAAATATTACCATTGAAGCACTTTACTGACTGACCTTCCAGTGTTTATGACTTATTCATTTATAATTCATATGCACATAGACACTCTCATTCCACTTAAATTGGCCTTCCATTCACAGAAAAGTGCACTTTGGTTCTATTATTCAGCTTTTATTCAATTAAAAGAGATGTCTGAGATTTACTAGTCTCCCATAGAGTCAATATAGCCCATTAAATAGACGTTTTATTTTCCATTTTCTCAAAATAAAGTGCCAATGAAATTACAAGTTTAATTATGCAGTACACTGATATTTGAGCATTTTGTCATCTTGCTTCCTTACTTTTTATTTAATTTAGTTTTACTGCAACACAGACCACAACCTGTACTTTAGCATGGAATGAGTTCCAGTTCCTCAGAGGCACTTATTTTTTTTTTTCTTATTGTAAGCCTGTCACATTCATTTGTACACCAAATGCTTATTTAGGATAGAGGATTTTGCTTCTTACATTTTGGGCTAAGCTGATAAGAATTGAATATATTTTTTTGCCTGCTAGATTGCTTTCAAGGAAGATTAAGAACATAGAAAACATGTTTAATGTATTTTAGCTGAACTCAGGGATCGAGTCAACTGAATCAGATATATCCTGTGTTTAAAGATTGCCTCACTCCATAACAAGTATTGATTCAGTCAGAGAAAGACCTCCTTCTGACCAGGTTAGAAAATCTTGTAGAGGATGGAAGAGAATTAAGATGAGGAAAAAAATTATCAAATTGTATTACTAGAAGAGTATCCAAATGATTATATAGAATTCCATTTCACTTTTCAAATTCCAATTTGAAGCACAGAGAGATTGAACAGCATATTTAATGACACACACAGCTAATTCATTGTGAAGCAGGAATTTGAAACATTTTTAAAAATCATAGGTCACCAATTCCCACTAACCCAACAGGGAGGCTGGGTTAGGAATCATTGCAGTATAGGTTTAATTTCAGTCTTTATAGGCATAGGCAAATACTTGGAAGGAAACTCTCCAGATAAATCTGCACAACCTTAAGCCATCAAGCTATTGACATGACTTAGTAAAATTACAGTAATACCACTAATCTGACACAGCAACAGGCCTAATAAATAAAGTATGAGGAATATACGCTTATGTTATTTTTTAATTTACCTAAAAACTATCTTCTTCATAACACTAAGATAATTTTGAAAGTGCTTTTAAAAGGAGTTAGCCAGCTTGCTTTGGGCAGACGGTAAAGAAAGTGTCCCCAGAGAACATCTGACCTCCCCTACAAGTGCTTACACAAGATGTTTCATGCAGATAAGGGAACTTGCACAGGGGCTTACCTAAACATGATGGCAGTGGAAAATTTCATTCCTTAACACTTGTGTGGTAAGTGAAATAAATCAATATGGAGAAGTTCAGTCTAAGGGCCCACATGCACACTGGAAGGACAGGGTGGAGCTGCCAGGAATTCCTGCCTTAAGCCCTGGTATACAACTGTGAAGGGGGCAACTGGCTTTAAGGACTCTTTTCTTTGCTGAGAGCTTCCTTTCACTTAGTAAATTCCACATATATATATATATATATATATATATATATATATATATATATTATTGCATTTTAGGTTTGGGGGTACATGTGAAGAACATGCAAGATTGTTGCATAGGTACATACATGGCAATGTGGTTTGCTGCCTTCCTCCCCATCACCTATATATAGCATTTCTCCCCGTGTTATCCCTCCCCAATTCCCCACCCTCTGCTGTGCCTCTGCTAGTTACCCCCCACAGACCCCAGTGTGTCATGCTCCCCTCCCTGTGTTCATGTGTTCTCATTGTTCAACATCCACATATGAGTGAGAATATGCGGCGTTTGATTTTTCTGTTCTTGTGTCAGTTTGCTGAGAATGATGGTTTCCAAGTTCATCCATGTCCCTACAAAGGACAAGAACTCATCATTTCTCATGGCTGCATAGTATTCCATGTCCTGTCCAGTCTATCATTGATGGGTGTTTGGGTTGGTTCCAAGTCTTTGCTATTGTAAACAGTGCCGCAATGAACATTCGTGTGCATGTGTCCTTATAATAGAATGATTTATAATCCTTTGGATATATACACAGTAATGGGATTGCTGGGTCAAATGGAATTTCTATTTCTAGGCCCTTGAGGAATCACCACACTGTCTTCCACAATGGTTGAACTAATTTACATTCCCACCAACAGTGTAAAAATATTCCTATTTCTCCACATCCTCTGCAGCCTCTGTTGTCTCCAGGTTTTTTAATGATAGCCATTCTAACTGGTGTGAGATGGTATCTCAATATAGTTTTGATTTGCATTTCTCTAATGACCAGTTATGATGAGCATTTTTTCATATGTTTGTGGGCCTCATATATGTCTTCTTTTGTAAAGTGTCTGTTCATATCCTTGGCTCACTTTTGAATGGGCTTGTTTGTTTTTTTCATACTTGACTCACTCTTTGACGTCAGCATGCCTATTTCTTCCTGGTCATAAGACAAGAAGTCCAGACTTGGCTGAGCTAAGAGGTAAAACTCCCATATTACTTTTAAAGTCTTTCAAACTAATTAAATTATTATGTGAATTACATATATAAATGCATATATATATATACACACACACACACACATACATAGATGTACAAATCTCTATATATGTGTTTATATATATTATTTTATGAATGTAGCAATACATGAATTCCACTATGGCTGAATTAAATTATGTTATATTATTTATTCCAGTTCTATAATATTTTGTATACATATATTTAAAAGTAATTTCTTTTCAACTAAAACTCTATAGTTATTACTTCATGTTTTATTCTAACAAAATTAATTTGGAGATTTTATTACCTTCCTTTAGAGTGGTAAGGAATTGTAAAACTTTTAGAATACCTAGATGTTCTCTGTTTCCTTTGAGCTTCTAATTGCTTTTAGGTTTATCCCCTTGCTTTGAAAAAACTGTTTCCATTGGATTTGGATTAAAACTGAAAATCCTCATTTTCAGCTATGTTAATAAATTGCTGTCTAATTTTCAAAGCTCATGCCTCAATATTTTCCACTTCACTCAGGATCTTCTTGCAGTGACTGTCTTGATGCCTCATTTCTCAATATTGAATATTGCTCTAATAAATGAATAATGATCACAAGTTCTGCTTTTAGTTTCCAATTCTTATCATATAATCCAGCAATTGCACTCTTTAGTATGAAGTCAGATTAGATAAAAAACTTAGCTTACACTGTTTTTTGTACACTTCCATTTGCATTATCCCATTTGTTTACCTCAAATAAAACTGAAATTTGGCTTTCACTCCTCATTGATCTTCACCTTCTCACAGATCAGATGGCATTTCTCTACTTGAGTGAGTTTTCTCTTTAATAAGGGGAGGCGTTCTCACAATTGTTTTTCTGATATTGCCCTTCATCACTTTCTGTAATTTACAACATAACCTTGAAATAAATTATCTATAGTATTTATATACCCTGACACAATTGTAACACCTGTAATAGTATTTGTAATTGAATTTAAAATATTTCATCAAGTATATCTTACCTGCAAAGCAATATATTCATAGAACCATCAAATGTATTTTTTCTGTATGCATCTTCAAAACTTAGCATTTATTTACAATGTCCAAATTCTTAGTTCAGTTTCTAAGAAGTGAGATGAGACAGTCTAGTCATTTAGAGATCTTGGGGAATAATAGATATATGACATACTTCAGCATTTTTTTCCTAATTAATGCAGTATATGCTGTAACTTATTATAATTGTGCTAGGTAAAATTGGCATTGAAAGTAATGCCAAATTGATCATATGCTATCCCCTTGTGTAATAATTTTTTTTTCACATTTTCTAAATGTGATCATCCATAGTGATATTTCTATTGAGTCCAAGAAAATATTTATTGGGCTCATGTACATCCTTGGAAAGTGTTTGATCCCACCATAGATTACAACTCTGCCCTAAATATTTTTTGAAAATCTTCAGCCCTCTTCTTTTTGACTTTTTGGAAGTAGTAATTCTCTGATAATCATATTTCTCTTTTTAAACAATTTTCTTCTTGAAAGCTTAAAAATTACTTGCAATCAAAGCAGATAATGCTCTGGTTGAAGAACTATAAATAAGATCAAAACAAATTAACAATTAGATAATTGTTTGGGTCCTAATGAGTATTTCCTTTTAAGAGAGGAAACACTATACTGAAAATATGAGATTAACATTTACACAAAGAATGGTATTCAAAATGCTATTAAGTCATTAACTTTGGCAAATAAGCATTTAACCTTTGTCAGAATTCAACAGTGTTTAACCTTTGTGTTTAAAATAGTATTTTCATTAGGTATGCTTCAATTGCTGTAGATCAAATAAGAAGCAAGCTCCTCTTGACCTGAAATTTAAACTAATCCTCATGTGACCTTTGGAGGAAGAGAAACTAAAGTTTATTGAACTTTATTTTAAAATAGCAAGGTTTTTGTGTTGTTTTTGTTTTGTTTTTAAGATTTGCAGGACTTTGCATATATCTCACTTCCTGCTGGGTGAGGATGATTCCAAATTGCTGCAATGAAAAGCTGTAGCTGTTGTATTTGCAGTGTTTTTGGAGGCTGCAAACAAAGACAATTCTCTTGAGAAAGAATGTTTTAACAGTGTTTCTAGACAAATTCAGGAGATTCAGATTAACATTTATACTTTGGCTTATGTAAAAGTACAATTCTAATGTCTTCCCATTTACTCATTGTTAATTTACAGTCATAGAGGAGAAAAGAAATAATTTGATTTACCTATTATAGGCCCACCAGTTGTGTAGAAAGCATTATTTAAAATAAAAAAGAGCTATTTTACTCCAACCATTTGCATCAGTCACTGTTAGAGATCTACTGATACATTTCAAGTAATTTTCGTCTCTAAGTAGAGCACACAGTTCTATCTTCTGTGTTTTCTCTAACTGATGTGATTTGCAAGCATCTCAAGGGAAGATGTATTTTTCTGAAAGATGCTTATCTACCCAACGAAAAGGTTTTTGAGGAGCTGCTGAAGATTGAATAAAAAGCACAATTTTTCCATGAATAAGAACAAGTGGAAAATGAGTGAACTAAGTTCTGGTGTCTTTAATTGCCTTTCTCTTCTGGTTAGCAGATCTTCAAATAGACATTAGGAGCTATAAAGTGGCCTTTCAATGTAAAATCACAAAGAATAAATTATAGGACAGTATATTTACATTTTAAAAGAAAATGTGTCTTGCTTTCAGAATGTGTCTCTATAGTCTAGTCTTTGACATTATGGTGATATCCATTATTTTACTTTCACTTACATATTCTAAAAGTTTTATGTACAGAAGTTTCCAAAACCTTCAGTTTCCAGAAAGAGAAAGCTATGCCTTACAAGGAAATAACTCATAGTTTAAAACGAGAAAGTGTGCACCAGTTGGCACCAACTCTAAAGTTTTCAAGTAGGTGAAGTTAGTATTGAACATTTAGTGGCCTGCAGCTTCTGAAGACTGCTTCTCTCATTTCTAGTTATTTTAGGTTTTTTTAGTGTCCATTTGAACCTGCTGTTCTACTGCTAGTTACTTAAAAACTGTAAATTCCAGAAAGGTTGGCACATGGGTCTTTTCAGTAACTACAGCAATGCCTGTAACTCAGGGCAGGCAAGCCCCCAAATTGAGGCTTAGCCCAGGCGAGTTATTTGCTTCCCCAGGAAAGAATTCATGGGTGAGATGGTAGTGTTAAATGTAATCTTTTATTGAACAACAGCTGTTTCTTAAAGAACAGGGCTACCTCACAGGCAATGCTATCTACATCTGCAATTGTGAACTGTTGTATTTACATCCATTCATACCCATTTTTAATTACATGCAAATTAAGGGGTACATTAAAGCAAAATGTGGTGGGGGGTTCTTTAGAACTTTCTAGGAAATGGGCTGAACTTCCAGGTCACTGAAAGGGCTGGTAACTTCCAGGTTGTTATCATAGCATTTGTAAACTATCATGGTGTTGTATTTTTAGCGAGATAAGAAGATCAGCACCAAGACAAAAGTATGACAAATTGCAGGGTCTTTATTGCCAGTGACCATGGAGGACTCATGTCTCTCCCACCCATGGCACCGAGTTGAGGGAGAGCTGGGCTTTTATGCTAAAAAAACACTTCTTCGGGGGGCTGGGGGATTTTCAGCGGGGACGAGAGGGGGGGCTGGGGATCTTTGCAAGCAGATTTTCAAGCAAGCAGTTTGTACAGAAGCCAAGGTCAGCAGTTAGAGACAGTGAAAACTCCCAATATCAGTAAGCAAGCAGTTTGTTCAGAAGCCAAGGCCAGCAGCTAGAGACAAGGTGGTTTCTTCTTAGGGTCCGTGCAACCCTGAGTGGCGAGTTCTTGAATTCCATTGAAATGAGGCTGGTGTCTGCACCTGGCATTGGCCTGATTAATCGTGGTGCCTTATCACATAGCCTGTGAGCCTGAGAAGCCATTACATTTTAGCCTGGCTGAAGCCATTTTCCTTGCCACATCACAATGACACTGATGGGAGTATCATGCTAATGAGCAATGAGGGCAGCTAGGGATTGCTTTTATTACCATCTGCTGGTTCCTGGCAGTTTTTCAAATTTCATCCTGTCACAATCAGGAAATAAATCCTGCTGGTCTCCTACCTCATGACCTCCTCAGTGATTAGATACTCCTCTTTAATCTTAAGGGGGCTACATAAAGTCAGAGGTCTGACTTCTATAACTGCTTCCTGCTGATATTATGGATGTGGGCTCTGCCTAACATTGGGGGAGTGAAAATCTATGGATACCTGATCTAAGAGGCCCAAATGCAGGATATTTTTATTCTCTAGTTTAGAAGATAGGATGAGTTGCAAGCTTTATGCCAGAATAGTCTTCATAGGAATTATTGTTGTCTACCAGGCAAATACTTAATAGTTTAAGCAAGGAACAAAAATTAGTAATAATAGCTATCGAAGGTCTTAGGAAAGGTAAAAATCAGGGGACAATAATATGATAGGTGTAGTTTATTACTGCACATACTCCTCCGTGTTATTTATTTGTGTGTTTGCAAAACAACAGCTTTAGGTTTTGTACCATTTACAAGCGTGCATTGTGTCCTCCTCTTAACATCTATGGGAATTTGTAAGAAACAGGTTTAATCCTGGACAAGTGTGCCCAGCCTGTGATTCTCTGAAGTTTAACAGCAGGCAGGTATATATTAGTATCTGATAGGGGCCTTTCTCTTTTATTTATACTTCATCCTTAGGGGATCCTTCTTTTTAAGTTTTTAGTGAGACTAAGTCTTCTGGTTACAAATGGAAGCTATTCTTTTTTCTTTGTGCAAAAGGGCAATACTTTATTTTTGTAATTTTGAAAGGCCTTTTGAACCTGGTCTATATTTCAGGTGGGGCATAGTGAAGCTTATCAGTCCTCTCTTTCCTGTCATGGTCTTAGATTTTCAGGTTTCTTTGGGATTCACTTTAGCCAAGGGACTTCCATTAAACATTCTAGAACAGATGGGAATGGAGATAGGTAAGCACTCAGCCCTTAAAACTCTTTTACGCAATATAAGAGTCAAAAACAAAAAGCCAAAAATGAGATATACAGCAACAAATACTAAGAGTATAAAATCAAGTTATACTGATACTGAAAGAAGACATTGCTTTTGTAGACCTCTATGATAAAAATATTTTAGCATCAGGCCATAACAATGTTTAAAACTGGAGAGAAAAAATTTACAGGAGCTGACACAAAGTGTCAGGGCAAGAGTTATCAACTCAGGCCATCTCAAAAGGAGAAAAAGTTGAAAGAAATGACACAGAACAACAGTTGAATTTGAGATATAAATAAGAGAAGCATTAAAAGAGACCAATTATATTATTAAAGGCAAATTTTTTGTAATTTAGCAAATCAATCCCTTAAGAACATTTTATTTTAGCATATAGACCATTCTTTAGAAAGTCTATTGTAAATGATTTCCTTTTAATTAGAGCTAGCTTAATCACACGCAGAATTTCATTCATAAATTCCCTTCACCAGCCTTATCATAACTTATACCATCTATGACATGCTTGGACTTTCTGACTTGTCCTATAATACCTTTATTTATATTTTTCTTTCTCTGTTTTTTCTTTTCTTTAATACAGATCATTAACCTCTTCCTTTAATTACCAATAATTTTGCACTGGGATAAAAATTTAAAATATAACATCCTTTTTTAAATACAATTTTTTTTAAGTATTCTTGAAAAAAATACATCTTCTATCCATAACTTATTTTACATCTTACTTATTTTTCTATTAACTTGTTTCTTTATATTTTGAATCTCTCTTTTATGAACTTCTGAATTAGGTGAAAACCATTCTTATTCCTAAGAAAGAATGCATATTTTTGGCACATTTTATGTAAAGTTTGGAGGCAAGAAATTCTAAACTGCCTATCAGATATTACCATTTTATAGATGAGAATCATTCTACAGTTTCAAGATTTTAAACCACACAAATGCTCAGTATTTAAAGACATTTTAATTATTCTGAATCCCACAAACATCAGTGTTTTACCTAGGTAAAAATCAAAGTTAAATTTTAGAAGAAACCACATTCTGTTTCAACAAACAAGTTTAGACTAATCTTATTTGCTTAAATTATGAGCACTCTTATTTGTAAGCCAATTTTATAGCATGCTAGACACAACACATATCACAGGAATGATGTGACCTATATAAGATAGCTTATTCACAAAATTGAGCTCTGTCTACCTGGCAAAATTTTGTTTTCCCTGATAAGTGTGAAAGTCAGGAAGAGGCAGGGAATTAGATCCCATACCAACAAACAAATCAGGTCACTGCATTTGATTCTGGATGATAAAGTAAGACTCTATTTAAAAATAAATAAATGAATTATAAATGGCAACAAAAAAATCAGCACAGACTGAAAGAATATGAATTGGCATAAGAAAATTATTTTTATTTACCTAGAAACTCACAGAGTTTGTCTCTATGTTTTCTTAGCTTGACTAAACATTAGACAGTCCCTAGGCCCCAAACCTCTTTGCTTAGAGCATTTAATTTGGAAAGCTTGTCACTATAAATTCTTTCTTGATCTTTTTTGAGATGTATATATTATCTTTCTTAAGGAGCTAAGAACCATCCTTTTGAAATGCAATGATCAAAAATTTGATAATTTTTTTAATTTTTAAAATTTTCCAATGTCCTGGTCTCTTGGAGAATCTAGAAATCTAACTTTGAAGGGTTCCAATTAGCAAAAATAGATGACTTAACACAGTGGACAACATTTGCAAGCTCTGAATTAAGGAGACATGCTGTACACATTCCATAAATCAGCCTCCAGTTGATATAATGTCCTCTGTAACATGCTTTTTCATCAGTTTACCCTGGCAATTTATAAACCAACTAAGCTTTTTTCTCTTGAAGTTGAGTTCAGACTATGTTCTGATCTATCTCCCCTATTGCAGTAACCTCAATTAAAGTCTTTCATCCTTGTTTAAATTTATCTGGCACAATTTTTGCTTTCAATATCTATATATGTAATTAAAGGATACTATTTTCACTGAGATAAATGCCTTTGAGTTTGCCATTGGTTTGACAATAAATTAGACAAAATGTTTAAACCTCCTGAAATGGTGTTTATTGATTTTAGTAAAAACAATTCCCAACAACTGAAGGTTTTTTTGCTGTTTGTTTTTTGTTTAGTTTGTTTTCCTTAAGAAAAGTTGTTCACCCAAACAGTGCCCCTACAGACATGTAAGTATTAGAAGACTTCACCATATAGAAGTCATGGTTGCTTAGACATTGAAGGAAACTTACCTTGAAATAGACCAAATAGATTCTCTCTTACAAAATAATTCTTTAAAATAGTAAAATATTTAAGTCTATTGGTACTAGAATAAGATTCATAACTTGTAAAACACACTGTTTGTAATAACAGCTAAATATAATATATACCACAGACCAAACAGGAAAAATAGGAAGAAGTCATAGGAAGTTGGCATAAAATTTATTTGATGCACTGAAATCTTCAGCAATGGTTTCAGTTAGAAAAGTTAATTACTAAAGACCATACTAATAACCCCACCTAGGTACAAGAGTTAGAGAACAATATATATAATCTAGAGAAAACTGATATTGCCCCACTTAGCTTAATCATGGTGACCAGATTGGAGCTGAAGTAACATAATAATGCAGTTATACTTTCTTTATCATAACTCAAGTTTGAGACTGAGAAGGGAAAATTTCTTAAGCAAGACACCTTAACAACTAAGTAATTGGACACCCAAGTCTAATTCCATGGATTACCTAAAGCTTAGCTATAAACAGAGATCTAAGGTTAGCATAAAACTTCTCGACAACACTGTGGACTCAGATACAATATTTTTAATAGATTCAGAGAGAATATGTAATGAGAGAACATTTCCAAACAGCTGGCTGCTGAAGCAAGTCCCCAGCCCTTTTCTTCACTTTTCTCAGGAAAAGAAAGACTGACTCATAAAAATAAAGAATGTACACCCAGTCTTACCACTAAGGTACTAAGGAGATTTAAATAGTGCCCAAGTAAACAGAGAAGAGGTTTTCGGACAAATAATAAGCCCAGAACAAGATAGATGGAAAGAACATTAATTTGTTTTAAAAAAACAGACAAATATATTTTCAATAGCAGCATATTCTTCCATGTTATAAATTTGCTATAACTTACTAACTTATTTTTCTCTATGTTATGTCATTTATATTATACTGGCTTTTGTTTGTTGATTCTATTATTAACATTGCTGCACTGAATATACTTATACATACATATTTGCACCATTCTAATTATTTTGTTAGGGTATAGTTTCAAAAAATAAGTTGGCAAATAAAAAGTGTTACTACTTTGAACTATTAATACATATTGCCGAATTGCCTTTTAGAACTGCTTTCCAACATCAATATAGCAGAATAGCCATTTTAAAAAATCAATATTTATAAGCCACATGATTATTTCAAAGTCCACATTAGGTCTAGGTTTGGATGCAGAGATGATGAAGAACAAGATAGAAACAATGTTCCCTGGGACCTTAACCAGCCATGAGTAAGCACAAAATTTATTGCACACAGAAAAATAATGAAAATAAAATGGAGAGTGCTGATTAGGATAAATAAAAATTATTAAAGAGCCACCATATTTGATATATATCAGGATCCTACACATTCTGCCAATTACCCTCTTCACAGTACCTGCCACCTATCACAACCAGCCTCGTACAGAGATACAGGTCCATGCTAAGCAATTCCAAGAGATATATTATACATTCTTCTGTGTGAAATAATGGATAATTATTGGTTCCATTTGTGAGAAAATGTCATTTCCACAGAGAAATTGACCAAAGCAATGCAATTCATGGTGAACCAACAGGGAACTTGATGTAAATTACACTTTTCTTACTCTCAAAAAGGAAAAGGCTAATATTTATTTATGTGGACAGGGATTTTTCTTTGTGGGAATGTAAATATCAAAAATATTATTTAAGATTGTTTTCTTATCCTGTCAAAAGAGGGCCCATCTATACATAAAATTTGGAGTTTATTCATTCAAATAATTTATTTTAAGTATCAATAATGTAATAAAATTATAACTAAATATGTCATGAGTAAAAATAAAGAATTATATTTAAAAGTGAACACAGTCATCTGGCATACTCATACCAGAATAGGTCTCTTACATGATGCCTTCATAAGGATTTTCATTCCCTGCTAGGCATTTGCTAAGTATATACATTTCAGCCATTAGACATGGGTAAAACAGGTCTAAAATTAATGAGGATCACTGGAAAATCTTGCAGACTAAGTTGTTTTTATTATTTCCCTTAGTAATCTAATAAGAATCAATATTTTAAAGAACATATTATTAATGGACATGCTAAAATGTAGAATTGCAAATGATAACTAAATTATTAATGTAATATATTTAGAAACTGGGTAATTGGAGGTCGGAAGTGATCAATCAACTTGGGATTTTTTGGCATCTGTATTGATATATATATATTTTTAAAAACTGCATATATTTAAAGTATCTGATAGTTTGATATATGTATATGCCTGTGAATTCACTACCACAGTCAAATATATCAACGTAACTAAGACCCACAAAATATTCTTTCTGCTCCTAAATATTGGCTTCTTCCTAATCCTTCCTGCTCCCTTTCACCTGTCCCAGTGCAAGTACTGATCTGCTTTCTGACATTACACATTAGTTCATATTTCTTAGAGTTTTATATAAATGCAAAATCATATAGCATATTTGCTTTTATTAAGTGGCCTTTCTCACTCAGCATAATTATTATAAGATTTATCCATATAGTTAAATTTATCAAAAGCTCATTATTTTTCAATTCTGATGAGTATTTTGCTGCTTCTATCCATTGTCCATTTCTGTGTTTTAAGAGACTTTCATAGTCTAGGTTCAAGTCCTTTATGATATAAATGATTTGCAAATATTTTCTTGTAGTCAGTGGCTGGACTTTTCATTCTCTTAATAGTAATAATTTATTCTGTCAATTGTTAATGGTTACCTGAGTTATTTTAACTTTTTGGTTCTTATATATGTACTAACTATGAACAATTGCATGCAATTATTTTTATGGACAGAGACTGTTATTTCTGTTTGATGAAAAGCTAGATGTAAATTTCCTGGGCCATGTGGCCAGCGTATATGTCTATATACTGGTTTCCTGAAATGGTAAAACTGTTTTCCAGACTAAATTTAGCACTATATATTCCCATTAGCAACTCTAATTCCTCTATATCTCAGAAAAAACTTTTTATGGTGTATTCCCGGCACTTTGGGAGGCCGAGGTGGGCGGATCACCCACCCACCTCGGTCAAGAGATCGAGACCATCCTGGCCAACATGGTGAAACCCCGTCTCTACTAAAAGTACAAAAAATTAGCCGGGCGTGATGGTGCGTGCCTGTAGTTCTAGCTACTCAGGAGGCTGAGGCAGGAGAATTGCTTGAAACCAGAAAACGGAAGTTGCAGTGAGCCGGGATGATGCCACTGCGCTCCAGCCTGGTGATAAGAGTGAGATTGTCTCAAAAAAAAAACAAAACAAAACTTTTTATGGTCAGTCTGTTTGAGTTTCTAATAGAGTTATAAAAGATTCTCTCATTGTAATTTAATATGCATATACCTAAATAATGGTGTTTTAAATTTATATTTGTTAACCTTCATTTTAGATTTGGGGTAGATGTGGTTTGTTACATAGGTAAACACACGTTACAAGGGATTGTTATACATATTATTTCATCACCCAGGTTAAAATTAATTTTTGTTTACTTGTCATCAAGATACACCATCTTTAGAGGTATGTCTGCTTCCATCCTTTGTCCATTTCTATGTTTTAAGCATTTTTCATATATTCTAGATTCAAGTCCTTTATGATATAAATGATTTTTCAAATATTTTCTCATAGTTAATGGCTAGACTTTTCATTCTCTTAACAATGTCTCTTGTAGACTACTCTTTTTAATTTTATTTTTACAAAGTCTATTTTATCAATTTGTTTTTCAAAGATTGCATTTTTGATGTTTAATATAATAATTCCTTGCCTAACCCATTGATATGGTTTGGCTGTGTCTCCAACCAAATCTCATCCTGAGTTGTTTTATAGTTCTCATAATCCCCATGTGTGGTGGGAGGAACTAGGTGAAGATAACTGAATCATGGAGGTCATTTTCCCCATCCCATTCTCATGGTAGTGAGTCAGTTCTTACAAGATCTGATGGTTTTATAGAGGCATTCCCCATTTGCTGGGCACTCACTTCACTCTCCTGCTGCTATGTGAGGAAGGATGTGTTTGCTTTCCCTTCCACCATGATTGTAAGATTCCTGAGGCCTCCCCACCCATGAAAAACTGAGTCAATTTTTTAATATAAATTATTCTGTCTAACATATATCTTTATTAGCAATGTAAGAAAGGACTAATACACCCATGATCACAAATGATTTTCTATTATGTTTTCTGAGAGCTGTTTAAAGTTTTAAGATTTTTGTTTAGGTATGTGATCAATTTGGGGGTTAACATTTGAATATGGTTCAAGATATGAGTCAAAATTTGTTTTGTTTTCTTTTGTTTGAATATGAATTTCCAGTAATTCCACAACACCATTCATTTTTATCCATTCTCCACCAAATTGCTTTTGCATCTTTGTTGAAAATCAGTTATCTCTACATGTGTTTGGATTTATTTCAGACACTAAATAACCCTGTTTCATTTACCTATTTATTTGTCTTTATGCCAATATTGTACTGTATTCCTTACTGAATGCTGACTAATTATTAAGTTCAGGTAATAAAAGAACTCTAACTTTATTTTTAAAAAATATTTTGGTTATTATAGGTTATTTGTCTATGATATGGTTAGGTTTTATGGCCCCACCCAAACCTCATCTTGAATTGTATTCCTCATAATCCTTATGTGTTAATGGGAAAACCAGGATAAAGGAATTGAAATCATGGGGGTAATTTCCCCCATGCTGTTCTCCTGATAGTGAGTGATCTGATGGTTTTATCAGGAGATCTGATGGTTTTATAAGGTCTCTTCCACTTCTGCTCAGTTCTTCTACTACTCCTTTGTGAAGAAGGTGCCTTGGCTCCCTTTCACCTTTCACCATGATTTTAAGTTTCCTGAGGCCTCCTCAGTCATGCAAAACTGTGAGTCAATTAAACCTCTTTCTTTTATAAGTTACCCAGTTTTGGGTAGTTCATTATAGCAGTATGCAAACAGACTAATACAGCCTATTTATGTAAATTTTAGTGTGAACTTTTCAATTTTTATCATAAAATATGCTGCATTTTTAAAATTGTAATTGCATTGTATCAATAGGTCAATTTGGAGAGATTTGATACCTTTATGATGTATCTTCTAACCCAAGAATATTTTAAGCCCCTTCATTCATCAAAATATCTAATTTATCTCATCAATATTTTTTATATTTTTAGTGCACAGGTCTTGTACAATTTTGTCAAATGTATTTTCAAAGTTTTTCATATTTTGATATTTTCTAAGTGATATTAAAAATTCAAGGTTTAAAAGCATGTCGCCAATATATAGGAATACAACTGGTTTCCAACTCACTTATTAGTTCAGTTGTTTTTTTTTCTATAGTTCACTCATTTTTCTATAGAAGAAATTATGTTATCTAAGAATTAAGAAAATTAAAATTTTTTCTTGCTAACTTGAATGTCTTTTGGTTTTCTCTTTTCCTTACCTTAACGAACTAATTAGGACCTCCAATACCATGTTGAATAGAGCTGCTGAAAGCAGACATCCATGCATTTTTGTGATCTTAAGGGAAAACATCAATACTTTTATTACTAAACATGTTAACTGTAGGTTTTTTTTTTTAAATAGATGTCTTCAACCAATTTGTAAGGAGATCCCCTCTTTTCTTGTTTGTTGAGAATTGTTATCAGGTTTGGATGTTGACTTTTCCAAATACCTTTGTTGCCTCTATTCGGATTATATGATTTTTGTTCTTTGGTTTGTTAATGTAGTCAAATACATTGATAACATTTCAAATGCTTAACAAACCTTGCATACCTGGGATAGATTCCACTTGGACATGATATATTATTTTAATACTTTGCTGAGTTTAATTTACTAAAGTTATACTTACAATGTTGAATTAATTACATGAGACATATTAATATGTAGATTGGTTTGGTATTGGGATAATGCTGGCTTGATAAACTAACTTAGGAATGAATCTGCAAATGTCTGGAAGAGTTTTTGTACTATTAGTTTTGTTTCTCCCATAAATGTTTTCATGTTATCTCTACTTGATATTTCTCACTAGCAAAAGAAAACTATTTTTCCATAATTAAAAATTTCTTCTCTTGACCCCTCCTTCTCTTCAACTACTGCTGTGTCTCGCAGCTTTCTCAGACTTATCTCTATTTACCTCCTCCAAATACTTTTACTAAATTGTCTTTAATATGGTCCTTATTAAATTGTTATTGCCCCTATTCAAAGAAAGTTGTGGCTGTAAATGTAAACAAATATTTTTATGTTGCTAAAATTAATGATCATTAATTAGTATTTTATCAGTTAATTGTTTTAAGGATTTCATTTTTTTTAAAAGGAACTAATAGGTTTGCAGGAAAATTAAGAGGAGTCTACAGAGATTTTTCATATCTCCCTTGCTTCCACATGCACATAACTTCCCTCATTATCAACATCCTCTACCAGAGTGGTACATTTGTTAAAACTGATGAACCTAAGTTGACACATCATTATAACCCAAAGTTCCTGGTTTATATTTGGGTTCACACTTTTTTTTTTCCTAAGACAGAGTCTCACTGTGTCCCCTAAGCTGGAATTCACTGGTGCAACCACAGCACACAACACCCTCTACGTCTGAGGCATGATCCATCACACCTGGCCCCAGCATTAGAGTTCACTCATATGTTGTACATTCTATGGATTTGGACAGATAAATAATGGCATGTTTTAATTGTAGTTCACACATGAATTGTTCAGTATATAGTCTTTTGTGATTGTCTTCTTTTGCTTAGTCATATGCATTTAAAGTTAATCTGTGTTTTTTCATGATTTAATGGCTTATTTCTTTTTAGCACTGAATAATATTCCATTGCCTGAATGTCTCAGTTTTTATTTTTTTTTCATTCGCTCACTGAAGGACATTTTGATTGCTTCCAAGTTTTGACAATTATAAATAAAGCTGCTATAAAACTTTATATAGAGGTTTTGGTGAAGACAAAAGTTTTAAACTCTTTTGGATAAATACCAAAGAGTGCAATTGGTGTGTCATATAATGAGTATGTTTAGTTTTGTGAGAAACTACCCAGCTGTCTTTCCGAATAACTTTAACATTTTACATTTCAGCAACAATGAATAAGAGCCCTTTATCCTCCACAAGTTAAGAGCATTTGCTGTTGTCAGTTTTCCAGATTTGTGCAATTCTAACAGACCCATTGCAGTATCTCATTGTTTTAATTTACATTTTTCTGATGACATATGATGTAGACCATCTTGTCATTGCTTATTTGCCATCTGTATAATCTTCTTTAAGAAAAGTAACATGTCTTTTAAGATCTTCAGCCCATTTTTAAGTAAGATTGTTTATTGTTGAATTTCAGGGGTGCATTGTATATTTTAGATAACTATCCTCTATCAGATTTGCCTTTTCCAAATATTCCCTCCCAGTCTGTGCCTTGTCTTCTTCTTATCTAGATATTGTTTTATGCAGAACAGAAGTTTTCATTTCATCAATTATTTCTTTATAGATTATACCTCTGATGCTATATCTAAAAAGCCATCTTCATACCGATGGGTATCTAGATTTTCTTCCGTGTTATTTCTAGGAGTTTTATTGTTTTGTGTTTTACATTTAGACACATTATTCACTATGAGTTAATTTTTGTGAAAGGTGTAAGGTCTTTGTCTAGATTCAATTTTTTGAATGTGAATGTTCATTTATTCAGTTAAAAGGCTATTTTTGCTCGCTTGTATTGCTTTTACTTATTTTTCAAGGGTCAGTTGACTATATATTTATGTGGCTTTATTTGTGGGTTCTCTATTCTGTTCCATTGATCTATTTTTCTGTTACTTTGTCCATACCACACTGTCTTTATTAAAGCTTTATGGTAAGTCTTGAAGTCAGGTAGTGTCAGTCTTCCAACTTTGTTCTTCTCTTTCAATGTGTGCCTGCTGTTTTGCACTTTTTGCCTCTCCATATAAACTTTAGGGTTTGTTTTTTAATATTCACATAATAACTTGTTGAGATTTTCATTGGAATTTCATTTAATCTATAATCAACTTGGGAAGAACCGACATTGTGTCAATATTCACTCTTTCTACATATGAACAAAAAAAGTTTCTATATTTATTTAGTTTTTAAATGTCTTTCCTGAGAGTTTTTTATTTTCTCTCATATTGATCTTATATGTATTTTTCTAGATTCATATATAAATATTTCATTATTGGGAATGCTAGTGTAAATGGTTTTATGATTTTTTTTTTCAAATTTGACTTGTTCATTGCTCATATATAGAAAAGTGACTGACTTTTGTATCACTTTTAATTAACTTTTGTTAATATATTAACCTTGTATACTGCAAGCATGCTATAATTGCTTATTAGCTTATAAGATAATTGCTTATAAGCTAGTCTTAAATCAATTATTTTGAATTTTCTGCATAGGTGATCATGTCTGATGTGAAAAAAAGATAGGTTTATTTTGTCCTTTGCAGTCTGCATACCTATTATTTCCTTTTCTTTTCTTACTGCATTTGCTAGTATTTTCAATATGATATTGAAAATAAGTAGTGAGACAGCCTTGCCTTTACCTTAGTGGGAAAGCTTCAAATTCCTCACCATTAAGTATAATGTTAGTTGTAGGTTTTTAATAAATATTATTTATCAAGTTAAGAAAGTTACACTCTATTCCTAGTTTACTGAGATGTTTTTTTTTTAATCATAAATTGGTTTTGGGATTTGTAAAGTACTTATTTTGCATCTATTGAATGATCATGTGATTTTTATTTTTTAACATATTGACTTGATGGATTGCATTAGTTGATTTTCAAATGTTGAAGTAGCCTTGCATATCTGAAAAAAAAATCCCACTTGTTTGTGGTGTATAATTGTTTCAATATATGATTGAAATTCGTTGGTTATTTTGCTTAGCACTTTTATATCTATGTTCATGAGTTATGCTGGCGTGTAGTTTTTTTTTTTTTTTTTTTTTTTTTTTCCTGGCAATGTATTTGTATACTTTTGGTGTTAGGGTAATACTAGCTACATAAAGTGAATTAGGAAGTATTCTCTCTGCTTCCATCCTCTGAAAGGCATTGTGTAGGATCAGTGTAATTCTAAAAAACTTTAAACATTGGTTGAATTTACCAGTGAACTCATCTGGGGCTGCTGCTTTCTGTTTTAGAGGTTTACCAGTTATAAATTCCACTTTTAAAAATAGATACAGGCCTATTTGAATTGACTACTTTTTTCCACTGAAAGTTTTGGCATCTTTTGTCACCTAGGTTACCAAATTTGTTCACATATACTTATTACCCTTTTGATGTTCGCAAGATCTGAAATGATATTCTCTAATTTCTGATATTGTAAATTGTGTCCTCTACCCTTTTTTTTCTTCATTACCCTGGGTGAAGGCTTACTAATTTTATTGATCATTTTAGAGAACCAGTTTTGGTTTTGTTGATTTTCTCCATTGATTTCCTGTTTTCAGTTTCATTGATTTCTGCTCTACTTCTTATTATTTATTTTCTTCTGCTTATTTTGGATTTAATTTGCTCCTCTTTTTTGTTTCCTAAGTATAAACTTAGAACATTTACTTTAGATACTTCTTTTTGTTCTGATATATATTTCCATGGTATAAATTTCATGTGTTGAAGTTTCACTGCGCTACCTTCACCACATCCCACTAATTTTGACAAATTGTGTTTTGATTTTCATTTAGTTTAAAATATTTTTAAATCTCTCTTGTGATGTCTTCTTTGACTAATGTGTTATTTAGAAGTGTGTTTCTTGATCTCCATTTATTTTTGAGTTTTTCAGTTATCTTTATGTTACTAATTTCTAGGTTATGTCCATTTTTTTCTAAGAGCACATTGTATGATTTCTGGTCTTTAAATTTGTTACAGTGTGTTTTATTCCCCATACTGAGGTCAATCTTGGTGAATATTTGTTGAATTTTCAGGAAAGATTGACACCATTTATTAGTACCTCCTACTAGAAAACTTTCTTATTCTTAGACTCATTCAGAAGCATTCAAAGATAAAATTGCAAAAATAAAGAAGTTTTAATTAAAAACATATTCTAAGTTAGTTGAATCTTGTCAGAAGACATGTTCTGTTTTTTGTATGTTGTTATTTATTGTGACTTGTTTGTGGACTCTAGTAACAATTGTTAAAATGCTACACAATTACCTTAAAGGAATATGTATGTTTTAAATGTAGGATATCAATTTTTATATATGTTCAACTCTTCTATAACTTTACCAACATTAGGTCTTCTTGGTCTTTCATGGTTCTAAGAAGCATTGTGTTAATTGTAATATATAATATATATGAATACAATAAAATATAACACATAAGATATAATAATTAAATTATCAATTTATCTTTATATACATTTTTGCCTTATATATTCTGAGTCTGTGTACTCAAAGTCACATAAATTTTAATTCTTTTATGGTATTCTTAATGATTGAACTTTTAATGGTTACCCTCTGTATCCTAATAATGATTTTTAACTTAGTAAAACATTAATTTAACTACATAATTTTTGGGGGGCTACTCTTTACCTCATATATCACTTCTTGTTATTTTACTATCAAACTGTCTGAGTATTCACGTTATAATTTTTTTTCTAAATAGCACATATTTATAATTCATTCTTCTTTCTCAAATTGAAAAAAAAATCATTATCTGATAGAAAAAGTTGGGCATATTTCCATGTATTGTGATGAAATTTGTAACCACTTTTTTGAAATACTTTATGCCTTTTTTTGAATGGTGTTTCCTTTCATTGAATGATTATTTTTAAAAATAACGGTACTCATGTAGAATTTGGAAGGTTATTCCTCTATTTTTTTTACTTAAAAGGTACAACTTATATAAGAAATAAATAAGAAATTTTACACTTTTTATGTGCAATGCAATTTCTTAGACAACTTTAAAGCTGAGCACCTCCATGCAGTTTTTCGTAACTATTCATAACTTCTTGTTTAATAATAGCTTATGTTTTCATCCTTATATCTAAAAAAATTACCATGATATGTAAGAGAGGATTAAAGACATGGAGTCAATATTTTACTATTTAATATTTATTTATATTTATGTATGTGTTTTCTTTTTTTGTTTGTTTATTGATCTTTCTTGCACCTTAGAACTTCCTTCTGGAATTATAATTATTTTTTTCTTTTTCTTGACAGACATTCTCTATTAACGTATTTAGTGAAGATTCTAAGTACTGTGCCTATTACATCATAAGTACTTAACTAATGTCCATTTGTTTAATAAATTATTTATTATATTTCTCATTAGAATAGTGCAGTAGTGAAAGCAAATAGAGAACAGAAAGAAAGTCTCTCGCTGTTTGCATGATATAGCATTTAGAAAACATCCAAGGCTAGTATCTTACTCAAACTTTCTATAAAGAAGAAATAGTAAGAAATCCAGAATATTTTGTAAATGTCATGCTGGTATATGTTTAAACAATGAGGAATGTCATGCTGCTATATATTGAAACTATAAAGATGTATAATACAAGGTGGGGGGGGTTGCTCCAAGAGCACCAGATTTTCTGTCAGATAGCCAATATCTGTGCCTCAGTTTCCTTTTCACAAAAAAAATGAGGATGGAACAATAGCACCTACCATATGAGGTTACAGCAGCAATTCAGCAATTCAATGACTCCATACATTAAAGGAGCTTGGAGAATGCATGCATAGCATAAAGTCATGTTAAGAAAATTATTTCAGACTACCAAGAAGATGCGAAGATGACTGCATATCTTTTTTTTTTTTTGAGATGGAGTCTTGCACTGTCACCCAGGCTATAGTACAGTGGTGCAATCTCAGCTTACTGCAATCTCTGCCTCCTGGGTTCAAGCAATCCTGCTGCTTCAGCCTCCCGAGTAGCTGGGACTACAGGCATGTGTCACCATGCCCAGCTAATTTTTTTTTATTGTTAGTAGAGACAAGGTTCACCATGTTGGCCAGGATGGTCTTGATCTCCTGCCTTTGTGATCCTCCTGCTTCAACCTCCCAAAGTGCTGGGATTACAGGTGTGAGCCATCTTGCCCAGCCCGGCTGCATAACCTTTCAGTGTTAATTGCAGCATCGTCTAACAGTTTCCAACCAAGGATTATTTACTTCCCTTTAGTTTGGAGTCCACAGAATGCACGTTTGCTTGAATTAATACTTAACATTTATTAAGGTTCAAAACCTGTTAAGTTAGATTTTAGTTTATGGTTTTTCTCCAGTAATGAATTAAGTGACTTATAGTCAATTAATAGTATAACCTTCAAAAATCATGGTTTATTACCCTTTATGATGTTAACCAGTATTGTTTCTAATTTAGCAAACTTACTCAGCGTGCCTTTTAAGACTATGTAATCCTCTTCTTTTTGAATTGTACTTTTAACAAGTTTTACTTTCTTGCTGGTTTTTCCATTAATAAGTTGAATAAATATTTGATGCATGTCCATGCTATATTTGTATGTCATGTTTTTAACTAAAATAAATTATTCTTTGACACAGTCTGTAAATATTAGCTATTTTATTACCATTAACATTTCTAGATTGATAAACTTAGCAGATTAGAATATGGTAATGAGAGAATCACAAACTCAATTTTACTTCATTTGATTTGTATTAATAAAAGATATAATTTTGTCTTTTCATTAACTTCCTCTTCAATATTTGTCATTTATCCTAAAGTAAATGGTCTAGAAAGTACAGAATTTTCAGCATGACTTTTTTTTGTTTTAAGAGAAATCCAAAATGTTAAGTCTCCTTGATGTTTAGATTATTGTAACAAAAAAGAAATTATTAACATATGATCAAAGTAAACTATAAGTTAAACTTTCAAAAGTATATAAAAATAAGTTGAAATATATATGTATTAACATGTTAAAATATTGATTTGTTGAAGTTAAGCATTAAGCCATCACATAGAATTTGGAAATAAAAGCTGGAAAGTATGTGAACTAGTTTTGTATGCCCTTATTAATGGTCTTATTTCATAGGGGGTTGGATTAGAGATGTTTTTCAGTAAGAAAATATCCTATTTTTTTCACAAGTGATACTAAAATATAGAAGTTTTTTGTTGGTTTCAAATTAATTGAAAATTCAGCACATTGTTTCCTGTAACTGGCAAAATTATCTAGTCTTCCTTTTGAACTAAATGTGTTTAGTCTTTGATGACTTAAAGTCTTGGTCACATTATGTCACTCTAGCCTAGACGACGGAGTGAGACCCTCTTTCAAAACAAAAATATAAATAAGAGGAAAGAGTTGGTAGTAACAAGCAGACAGAGTAATATTGATCTTTATGAAGGATGTTAGTTAATGCCTTACTTCTGTCCCATAGCCCAACACAATATTGTATTTTAACTGAGTATCTAAGGGTTTTTGTCTGCCTCTCTGCAAGGTTTAAGTATTCAATATCGTTGTTGTAGTATTAAGTAATAGAAGGTAAACCTGTAATATCTTTTTGCTACAATGTAACAAAATATGCTTCATTACAAATAATCAAATTTCCACTGTGTTTGATACTTAAATACTACATATTTGGTTGATTAATGTATAAGTAGGCATAATTACTAAACTAATTTATATTCTTTTATTGGAATTTTTCATCTGGGGGATTCCAATATCTTCTCATTGCTTATCAGATAAAATTCATACTCCCAACATAGCCTGTGAAGTTTTAGGAAATATGGTTTCTACTATTTTTTTTCTGCCATATTCATTCTCTGTTGCTAATTTCTAGCAATACCAGCAAGATGTTTTAATCCTTTGGGTTCTCAGAACATGTCAATCTTATTCCTGCCCCCGAATTTGGCTCTTGTGTTTGCTCTGCTTACAACAGGCAACTCCTGTATCTGTGTACAGCTAGATCTCTCTTGTTGTTGACACCTCAGCTCATCTATCACTTTCTGAGAGGGTGATAACTTTTAAACTTACACTAGTAATATCATATCATCCTCTGCACGTCTTTTGTGGTCCTTGGCACACTTTATTGTTTGTTGCTTTTCTTCTTCTGCCAACTGAACTATAAGCTCAATGTGTGAAACGATCTAGCCAGTGTTTTTCTAATTTTAACCTCAGTATCAAGTATATGTGAATTACTCAAATATTTAATGAATGTTGAATGAATTTAACAACAATGTATAAAAACTCCAGTTTTAATATATGCAGCAATAATGATGGAATTGTGAAACTTTTGTTTGAATTTTAAAAATATATACATTAATTATGTTTTTAGTAATGTAAAGATTATTTTTGATAAAGTAAGCTACATATACAATGATAAGATTTTGTATAACAATAAGCTATATGTACAATAATAAGCTATATGTACAAAGGATAATAAAATGTACAATAAAAAGCTATGTGTACAATAATAAGCTCTATGTACAAAGGATAATAATAATAATTGTAGCTTAATATTGAAACATGTTAAGTTTTTTTGACTTGTGTTTTCCTTAAGATGAGTCATATATGTATAATTTTTAGTAACCACATCTAGTGACCTGTTAAGCTTTCATGATTGATAGATTTGCAATTTTGATATTTTTATCTATATATGAAATAGCTTGATCTAAGCTATTCTGGCTTCAAGTGTTTTTTAGAATTGTTTTTCTGACTTGCTGAATGTATATGATGCTTGGTTCACTTTAGTGACAAATTTTTACATGTTTAATATCCATCTCTCTTAACACTCAACTGCCTGCAGGCAACCCTATCTTCATATTTACTTTTCAGAGGCATTTCATATGATAGGTGCTACTTTTGCCATTCAGTTACCTACGGGAGAGAAAATTTATACCTACACAACTATAAGCAGACTATTCAAGTTCTCATGTATATTAACATGTACATGTAAATTATTATGAGAACTTAAATACTTTGCTTATAGTAATCTATATGTAATTGTTCTAGAAAGCATATTACCTGTCTATGTTTCTGGCATTTAACACTCATTCAACAACTGTGTATTAAATTGAATTAGAAATTTGACTAGGGGTCTGTTATTGGTGTACAGGAATGCTTGTGATTTTTGCACATTGATTTTGTATCCTGAGTCTTTGCTGAAGTTGCCAAATCATGAGCAAACTGCCATTCACAATTGCTACAAACAGAATAAAATATCTAGGAATACAACCAGCAAAGGACATGAAGGATGTCTTCAAGGAGAGCTACAAACCATTGTACAAGGAAATAAGAGACGACACAAACAGATGGAAAAATACTCCATGCTTATGGTAAGGAAGAATCAATATCATAAAAATGGCCATACTACCCAAAATAATTTAGAGATTCAATGCTATTCCTATCAAGCTACCACTGACCTTCTTCACAAAACTGGAACAAACCACCTTAATTTCATATGGAACCAAAAAAGAGCCTGCATAGCCAAGATAATCCTAAGCAAAAAGAACAAAGCTGGAGGCATCACGCTACCTGACTTCAAACTATACTACAAGGCTACAGTAATCAAAACAGCAGGTACTGGCACCAAAACAAGAGATATAAACCAGTGGAACAGAACAGATGCCTTGGCCTTGGAAGTAATGCTACACACCTACAACCATCTGATCTTTGACAAACCTGACAAAAACAAGCAATGGGGAAAGGATTCCCTATTTAATAAATGGTGTTGGGAAAACGGGCTAGCCATGTGCAAAAAGAAACTGGACCCCTTCTTTTCACCTTGTGGCCGGGTGCTGGGACCCTGGGGAGGCTCAGCTCACTCCCTTGGTTGGCTGTTTTCTTTCAGACTCTTGGTCCCTCACTCACCCAAGAATGGGAGAGAAGACCCCGCCAAGCATGGTGTGCTTGTAAGTAAATATCAGACTCCTAAGAGTTTTGCAGAAAGTGATTTATTTAGGCAGAGAGAGAGAAAAAGGAGAATGAAATGGATAGAGAGAAAAGCAGTTTCCACGAGGTCATGAAAGGGGATCCAGATATGGAGTCTGCCCAGATGTAGGGGACAGGGACTTTTAACCTGGGAGGTCTTCCCATTCCCTTTAAGTTTTCCAGCATATGAAAGGAGTTCCTTTAAACTTCTGCTGGAGTGATTGATCATTGATATTTTCCCAAATGTGTGAAAGATTAAACCGAGACCTCTAGTCCCCGCATGGAGATGTGGGTGAAGGTATGGCACTGGGAAGTTCTTGCCTTTGAAACCACCCCACCTTATGGATCCAGGAGGAGATTACATTCCTTCAGTCTCTCCTCTGAACAGGCAAGCCCAACTGCTGTTGGGACGCATGGGCGCCGATCACTCTTTAGCTACTTTCTGCTGAAATGGGGCATAGATGGGGCCCTGCAGTTGAGGTTTCCTTCCGGGGGGAGCCTTTCAGGGGTGCAGGTTGATCCTGAGGTCAACAATAGAGCTCATGAGCCAAGGACATCCAGGGTTCCAGTGGCAGGATTATTTTTCGCCTTATGGTTCTTGAAGAAACGAATGTAACCAGAAGGTTAAAGATGACAAGCCCAGAGGCCAACAATTATAGAATGATTATAAACAGGCCTAGGAGAGGATATAGCCAGGATGGGCAGTTGTTAACCAAGATCCAAGATACTATTTATTGAAGATTTTTATTCCTGTGTTTGATTGATTCCTGAGTTCTTTAACTTTGTTTAAAACAACACTTAATTGGTTTACAAACTAGCAGCATTTCTTCCTACAAAGAGAAGGGTTCCCTCTCTCTCTGTTTTTAGCAGATTTTTTTTTTTTTTTTTTGAGACAGAGTCTTGCTCCATCGCCAGGCGCCAGGCTAGAGTACAGTGGCACGATCTTGGCTCACTGCAACCTCCGCCACCTGGGTTCAAGTAATTCTCCTGCCTCAGCCTCCCGAGTAGCTGGGACTACAGGAGCACGCCACCACGCCCAGCTAATTTTTTGCATTTTTAGCAGAGATGGGGTTTCACCATGTTGGCCAGGATTGTTTTTAGCAGATTTAAGGCCCTTCTACCTTGAAGAGCTATGGCAGCTAAAGAATTAAGCTGTTTTGCAGAGTGAGCTGTCTTTGTAGAGATAATTAGCAACCTTTTATGTTATTAATTAACTCCTGAGATTAGCTTATAGTAACTGAATAGAGGTAGTAACTTTTCTAATGCCAGTACCAAGTTTTTCTGTTATTTCATTCCCCCACCCTTTTGTGAAAGGATAATTGGAGTTTGAGAGATAACAAAGTTAAGAGTTATAGTCCTGTTAATACCAGGATATAAATTAGACTCATGAGTAGTTACTTTCCTGGGGATCTTGTCAGAGAGCAGATGCAGATCCTCTAACGGCTAGCAGGTGTAGGAAAGATCATCTCCTGGAACTTCAGGCTGCAGAGTGGAGGGTTTATTACTTGCTTCATGAGGTATCCAAAGCTTCAGCTGAGTGTGATGAATCCATGAGTCAATTCCCACTACTTTAACTGCTGTTGGAGTAGACAGAGTAACTGAAAACGGTTCTTTCCCATATGGGCCTAGAGAGGGAGAGTCTGAGGGGAGAGATTTAACAAGCACCAAGTCTCCAGGGCAGAACAACTGTTTTTCTTTTTCCCTAGGGTGTCCTTCAAGTAAAGTTTTAAGAGCCTGTTGATACTCACCCAAGGAGGTTATATCTTTTATTAAATTTGTTGTTTTCTTGTCTAATACAAGATTTTTAGTAAGAAAGGGCTGTCCATAAAGCGTTTCCTAGGGGCTGAGAGAAATATCGGGAGACTGCTTGTTCTAGGACTCTTCAGATAGTTACAGACTTAGAGGACAACTGTTCAGGACAGAAAAGTAATATGGAAAAGTCTGTGCCAGTGTCCAGGAGGAAATAAACCTCCTGGCCCTTTATGATTAGCTTTACCTGGCTCTGTGAGGATGATGGCTTGTGCTGGCACTTGCCCCGGGCACTCTCAGTCCTGCAGTTGGGTCATCCGGTTAGACACTTCAAGCCCTGGGAACATTCATCCCCTGGGACAGTGTGCTTTCCAATGAGCCCCCTGGCACAGTTGGCAAGGATGAGGCGACAGTCCATTCCTCTGGGGACAATGTCTTATAAAATGTCCCTCAGACCTCACTGGTAGCAAGCTCTGCCAGACTGGTGGCTAACCTGAGCCTTTCCCTCATTTGAGCCCCTTGAGTCTGTTTGCCTGAGGGCCATGACTAAGCCAGCAGCTTTTGTCTGGTCTCTCCTGTTCCTTTCAGCCTGTTCCTCCTAGTCTCTATTATAAAATGCCAAGGTTGTCAGGTTCAGTAATGATTCTAGAATCTGTTCTGGCCCCAAGGCCTGCTTCTGTAGCCTCCTCCTAATATCTGCTGCTGACTGCATAATAACCTTGTCCTTTAGTATTAATTGACCCTCAGTGGAGTCTGGTGACAAGGGAATATACTTTCTTAAGGCCTCCTACAATCGCTCAAGAAAAACTGTTGGGTTTTCTCCCTTTCCCTGAGTTATGGTGGCTAACATTGCATAGCCCATGGGCTTCTTCATAGTTTGCCTTAATCCCTCAAGTATGCAGGTTAAGAAATGCCTATGGCTCCAGTCCCCCTATTCTGAATCAGGGTCCCAGCTAGGTTTCATGCCAGGGACTGCTTGTTTACCTATAGGAAAGCTATCCTTTTCCTCTGGTGTCATTAGGTCATGTATTTGACTAAGCTATCAGGTGTCCCCAAACTCTTAAGCCACTGCTAGAGCAGCCTCTCTCTCATTGCTGATTAGGGTTTGATTAAACAATAGCATGATATCTTTCCAGTCGAATTTGAAGGACTGATCCAGACCCTGCAGAACATTTGTCTACTTGTCTGGGTCATCTGAAAACTTTCGTTAAGTCCACCTTAATTTGCTTTAAGTCAGAAAGTGAGAAGGGTGTATGCACCTTGATTGGGCCGAATTCTCCTCCTACTGCCTTTAGGGGGCAGAGTCTGGGCATCCTAGTAGCCTGAGATGCCTTGGCCATCTCGGCCTTCCCTAACTCCTATTGGGGTATAGGGGCTGAGGAGCCCTGGTTGGCATTGATGGAGGGAGTAGCCACAGGGAGCCCCACATGTGGAGACAGTACAGAGGAGTGCTGAGTAGGGTACAGGGAAACAGGCCTGACAGAGCTGAGACTTATTCCTTAGAGAAAAGAAAGATTGCACAAAGCAGACCTCAAACCATTTACCCTAACTTTTACAAAAGAGGTCTAATTGTAAAATAGTGTCATAATCTATACTTCTCTTAGGAGCTAGGTTTTTCTACTTGGCAGGGTGTATTGCAGCCATGCTGTTTGGCAGAGAAAAATGAGCTTCTTCTTCTTCAAAGATTGTGTGTTAAATTGGTCCCAATTCTCCACTATACATTTTAATGGTGCCTTTATTTTGGGAAGAGTAGCACCCATTTGAAATAGAACACAAGGGATGCCCACATCCCTGGTTATTAATTGCAATCACTCTATTTGAGGCATCTCTCAGATAGGGCGCAGGGTCTGGGGAGTCACCCCGTCAGCACCTCATAATTTCCATATGCCCAAGATGCATGATCATCTTTGGGGCCTCCCATGTGCTGAACTTAATCAGGATACCAGCACCATGGGTACTAGCTCACTGTCTGCATGCCTTTAGTGACCACATAAAGACATGTGGACTGCTGGGATGGGTGGTTCATACCAACATGTCCCTGAAGCAGGCCAGTGAGGCTTGCGAGATGGGTAGTAATATTCTCTGGCCAAAGCCCAATTTACACAGACCTGACTATAAAACTGCCCTAGGAGGGTAAACTTCTAGAGAAGGGCCACAGAGCACACAATTCAAAGAAGATGGGGCTGCATGGCTGAGGCTGGAACAATTCCCTCAGGACCTGAACCTCCTTCCCCACCCCATTTTCCATTATAGGAAAATTCTAGGACCCAATTTGACTATGATCTTCTAGATGGAGAAGTTCTGCCATAGAGAGAGCCAATCCTGAGCAAGACAAATTATACATAAACAACAAAGTCCCGTAGCCTTCAGCTTCTGGATTCCCCAAAAGGTTTCCCTCATTCAAGAGTGTTTCCATCAGGGATTTGAACCAGTGACTCAGCGGCTGAGGGTCACTACACCTTAACCCACAGTGCTAACAGGTAGTTTCTTCCAAAAGCATTCCGGAGAGCTTCCTTAAGCCTCCCCTGAATGAAAATACTGCACCCTGCAGTGGTGCGGGAAAGGGGAAGCCCTGCCGTGCCTGGACATCTGGGGGGCTTGCCTGGCTGTGGCCCCAGTTCCTGGTCCAGGAGCAGCAGTCCTGTGGTCCCAGTTCCTGGCCAGGACATAAGGGCTGGTGAGTGAAAGGCCCAAGGAGAGTGTTTGCCCACTCCTTCCCCCTCAGTGCGAGCCCAACGGCCAGGACACATGGCTGGTCCTTTCCATTTTCTGCAGATAGCATCTGCCTGCCCCACCTCCTGCAGGTACTTGGCCCAGAGAAAACAGCCAAGAGAAAGAGGAAGAGAGCGAAAACCAGTTTGGAAAAAAGAACTGTGCCTTTGCATCTGGCTGGCCCTCACCCCTTAAAAACAAGCTGGGGCATGGATCAGCAACCATGCTCTGCTGGGCCCTGCCTTCGCAGGCTGGCGTGGTTTCCTTAAAGCGACAGGAAAGATTGCATGTGAGAGGGGTGCCACTCACCACTCCAAAGTAATAGTTTCTTATGCTGTATCTCCTCCTTGCAGTCTCCTCAAACTGCGGCTGGGTTCCGGGACTGGGACCGGGGGAGGCTCAGCTCACTCCCCCAGTGGGCTATTTTCTTCCAGGATCTTGGTCCCTCACTCACCCAAGAATGAGCGAAAGTACCCCTCTGGGTGCACTGCGCTTGTAAGTAAATATCAGACCCCAAGGAGTTTTTGCAGAAAGTGATTTATTTAGGCAGAAAGAGAGAGAGAGAAAAAAAAAAAACAAAAGAAAAGCAGCTTCTATGAGGTTGTCAAAGGGGATCCAGATACGGAGTTCACCCGGATGTGGGGGACAGGGACTTTTAACCTGAGAGGTCTTCCCACCCCTTTAAGTTTCCCAGCCTATGAAAGGAGTTCCTTTAAACTTCAGCTGGAGTGATTGATCCTTGATATTTTCTCATGTGAGCGAAAGTTTATGCAAAGACCTCTAGTCCCCGGATGGAGACATGGGTGGAGGTATGGTGCTGGGAAGTTCTTACCTTTTAGTCTACGCCCCTTTGGGGACTTGGGAAGAGAATACATTCCCTCAAACTTATACAAAAATTAACTCCAGATGGATTAAAGATTTAAACATAAGACCTAACACCATAAAAACTCTAGAAGAAAACCTAGGCAATCTCATTCACGACATAGGCATAGACAAGGACTTCATAACTAAAATATCAAAAGCAATGGCAACAATAGCCAAAATACACAAATGGGATTTAATTAAACTTAGGAGCTTCTGCACAGTAAAAGAAACAATCATTAGTGTGAACCAGCAACCAACAGAATGGGGAAAAATTTTGCAAGGTACCCATTGGACAAAGGGCTAATATCCAGAATCTACAAAGAACTAAAGCAAATTTACAGGAAAAAAAACAAGACAACGGATGAACAGACAGTTTTCAAAAGAAGACATTTATGTGGCCAACAAACATATGAAAAAATGCTCATCATTACTGGTCATTAGAGAGACGAAAATCAAAACCACATTGAGATACCATCTCACACCAGTTAGAATGACGATCATTAAAATATCTATAAGAGAAAAGAAATATGACTAGGGGTGTGTGTGTGTTGGGGGACCCCTCTGCATATCTCCAATTTCTGTGTTTTGTTTAGAGAATGGGCAGTTAATTGAAGTTCTCATGCAGGCCCACACAGGTTTTGTCTTGTTTTTTTTTGTGCTGCTATACCAGAATACCTGAGCATGGGTAATTTATGAAGAATTAAAACTTATGTCTCACATTTTTGGAGATTGCAAAATCCAAGGTCATGGCATTGGCAGGTTTTGTGTCTACTGAGGGCCTGCTACTCACTTATAAGATGGTGGCTTGAGTGCTGCATTCTCCAGAGTACAGGAATAGTGTTTGTCACATAGCAGAAGAGAAAGATAAATGAACCCACTCTTGCAAGCCCAATTTTATTTTTGTTTGTTTGTTTGTTTTTGAGACAAGATCTCACTCTGTCACCCTGGAGGTTCAAGTGCAGTGGCACAGTCTCTTCTCAGTGTAACCTCTGCTTCCCCTGCTCAAGTGATCATCCCACCTCGGCCTCCAAGTACCTGGAACTACAGGCAATGACTACCACCATGCTTGTCTAATTTTTGTTTGTTTGTTTTTGATAGAGCCTGTTAGCCAGGCTGGTCTCAAACTCCCTGGCGATCTACCTGTCTGAGCCTTCCAAAGTGCGTGGATTATTGGCATATCCCCTGCATCCAGCCACAAGCCCGTTTTATAGTGGCATTATTCCATTCATGAGGCCAAAGCCCTTGTGACCTAAACTCTTATTCTTAGGTCACAAATTCTAAGATGGTTGGATTAGGGATCAACTCTAACACATGAAATTTAAGGGAGACAAAAGCATTCAAACTATAGCAACTTTTTTATTTGTATTTAATTGTTCAAGAAAGTTAAGAAAAAGGAGTTTTTTCATTAAGAACTCTCAAGATAGTAAAAGCAGAGGAATAAAAACAGAACAAGGGTAGCTGAGACTAAACTAGGAAGACAACTTCAACGAAGTCACAGTAGTCCAGAGAACTAAAACATGGATTCAAGATTTATAGAAACTTTAAAGAAAAAGGGCTTGACAAATTTATAAAGATTGAATAGGAATATAATTAATCTAAGATACTTCCTTCATGGCCTGAATGGTAATGATATTAATAATACCAGAAAACACTTATGTAGCATTTATTAAGAACAGTGCTTTTCAAGATCATTTAATTCTTGCAACAAGGCTGTGTAGCAAATAATATGATTTTTTTCATAGAAGATGATAAGAGTGACAAGGGAAGCATGATGCCTGATGATTAACACTATACTGGAATCTTCCACGGAGTAAAATATTATATGTAAATAAGCAAAAATATTTGAGTTACTTGTTTTATTCAATACCTTAGTGTTATACAATATCTTAATAATGGAAACCAAAAATTCTATAATTAAGATAAATTTTAGTTCTTCATAGATAGAATTATTATTCAAAAGATTAATACAATAGTATATTGGCCAAACACAACCTTCATTGCAAAGTAGTCGGAACAAACACATGCAGAAAAACTAACACTTTACCCACATATATTGGTTTAGATTTTTTTCCAGAAAGTTTAATTTTATATAAATATTTTACCATTTTATATTAGTTTGGTCCAAAAGTAATTGTGGTTTAGCTAATAAGTATAAATTTTCAATCCAGTATTTGGGAGGAATATTAGATTCTGCAACTGATGCTTTATAGGGAAAATAGTTACTGGCATAGAAGAACAAAAACTCTATTTTAAAGTTAACCCATATGTCTGACTCTTCAGAAAATTTTTACTACTGCACTGACAGATTAAGTCTCTTTTGTGTTGGGGGCTGTATGGAAAAGAATCATAAAGTTTTTACAGATTTATCTCCTTTCCAGATTCTATTTGCAAAGCAAGGCTCACAAAAGTTTTTTAATATAGATTTAAGTTTTCCATGAGAGTGGGAAAGTTTTCAAGATAACTTTATACATAAGCTCCTAAATCTGATGAGTCTCTGCTAGACATGAAAAAAGTACATTGTCTTTCACATCCTTCTGTGCTAAGAATTTAGGCTGCAAAGAAAATTTAAAGGCAAAATCCTTATGTGAACTTATTTATTCTATATAATTGTTAGATTTCATTTTGTCTAATCATTATTAATCACTTAATGAAATCCACTGGGGATAAAATAATTCTCTCTGTTTCGTTGGTCTTCTGTGCTATTTTAGTCTACGTGCAATAGAAAGAAAAATATATAAATAACATTTATCACATACTCCATTAAGTCTAACATATGCTACCAGAGCACACTGCAGTCAAATTTTGTATGTCTGTGTGAAATTGGTGCTGTTTCTTCAGTAAAAATATCTAGTAAATGAAACTATAGTCCAACAAGTAGATTTGTTTTAGCTTTGCATTGAAGGGAAGCAAGTGTACAGATTCTCAATTCACAGTCCTCTTTGGCTAAAAAGTTCACATTTTATAATTAATGCATTATTTTGGTTTATGTTGCTCTTTCTTCAGTTATTGAAGTCTGATCATCACAGCACACAAAGCAAACAAGTGTACTAATGTAGCAGTTCATAAGGGAAAATTAAGCTTTGGAAAGTTGTGGCCATCTGGATATCAGCATGAAATTCGGTCTTCATATTTGCATCATGCAAAGGTTAGCCATATTTTCTGTTTCTAAACTTTATCTCACAGGAAATTAGATATACACATATTGTGCAATCTTCACCTGTCATATATGCATAAAGTGTATTAACATATGGATGGGGGAAAACATAATCATTAAAGCAATAATTTGTAGTTTCTGTCTTCATGGGAAGTCCAGTGGGAATTGGGACATTAAAGACTAGGCCAGGTCTACACAGAGTACATTTCTTTAACTTCCTGGTTATTACTACTGGGGTCATCTTGCTAGTGTACTGTGTGGGCCAAATACCTTATTTCAATTCCTTAGAACAATGTTTCTCAAAATATCTGTGATAGGGGACCATTTTAAAAAAATTCTAAACTCTCAGAAATTTATACATTTCTGAATTACAATGAAAATAAATTACTAAATATAAATGAAAAATACAAAGACACACAAGCAACAAGTTCTATTTTGTTAGTATTAGATTCAGTCAACATAAAAATAATTTTGTCAATGTACAACATACTCTAAATATTTAAAAATACTTTCTCTCAATTTGGACACCTATATCAGTCTGTTTGGTGTATGCTGGAATTTCATTGTGGTTTTTATATTTACTCGATGACTTATATTGCTAAGCATTTTTTCATATGCTTGTGGAACATTTGTAAATATTACATTGTGAAGTATTTATTCAAGTTGTTTGTACATTAAACAATTTTTGATTATCTTCTTATTGAGTTGTGAGTTATTTACATAATCTGAATATGAGTACAATGTAAAATACATATGTTGAAAATAATTTCTCCCAGTCCCTGGCCTTTTTTTTCCCTGTGTTTATGGTGTCTTTTACAAAACAGAAGTTTTAAATTTTGTTGTTTGTTGTTTTGAATTTAAAGTTTTAAAAATGTCTAACTTGTCGAGGAGTTACTTCAGGTTTTCATTTGTCGTGTTCCACCTAAGAGATGTTTACCAAACTAAAGGCCAGAGAGATTTTTTCTTATTATTTCATGCAGAGATTTTACAGTTTTTGGTTTTGTGTTTAGGTCTATAATTCATTTCAATTTAAATATTGTGAGATCAAGTTTGAGATTATATTTTCTCCATAAATACATCCAATATTTACACCATTATCTGTAAAGTTGATGATCATTTCTCCATTTTTTATGCCAGTATTTTGCTAGACATCAACTAACATACATTTGTGGATCTTTTTTGAATTCTATACATTTAATTTACATATATATTTGTATGCCAAAACCTAACTCTCTTGATTACTGTGACCTTAGGTTAACTATTTAAATCAGGCAATACCAGTCTTCCCATTTGTTTTTCCAGAATTGTTTTGGTTATTTTATATTATTTCCATTGCTATACAGATTTCAGAATCATTTGTCAAATGTAAAAAGAAATAACATCTGCTTGGATTTTGACTGGGGTTGTGTTGAATCTATAAATCATTTGGGGGAAAAAAAAACCCTGACAATATTATTAAGATTTTCCATCTATTTACATGATATATTTCTACATTTAGTAGTTCTTTAATTCTTTCTAGGAAAAATATATAGCTTTTTGTGTAGGCATTTTACACACACTTTTCAAAATATATACCTAAATATTTCCTATTCTGAATAGCCTTTTGGATATTTTACGTTCTAAATTGTTCATTGCTAGTATATAGCAAAACAATTGATGCCTATATATAAGTCATGTATCCCTTGACTTAGCTAAGTTCAAGTTCAATAGTTCTAGTCATCTTTTTCTATAAATAACTTTGGATGTTCTATCCTTAATCTGTGGACACTGATTAGTTGGCCAACTCACACAATTCCTTTCAGGCATTGTCTCAGCTGAAGTCACTCAATTTGCTTAAAGGTAAACTCCGTCCTGGGGCAGTATAAAAGTCTGTCCACCTTGTCTTAACTAATAAAATGGCATTTTAACTCTGCAGATCCCTTGGAGTTACTCATGTCTTTTTTTTATTTTTATTTTTTATCTCAGGATGGTTTTTCCTTTTACCTAGTGCTGCTCCCTGAAGCCCTCTTCATATTTATTGATTTGAGAGCTGTTTCCTCAAAAAAGTTTCTGCATACTAAAATCCATTTAAGAATCTACTTCCTAGGAAACCTAACCTGTTTTTTGTAATCTTTTTTTTTTTTTGTGAATCAACAGAGGGGTTTTCTCTTTCTAAGATGAACGTCTTACATTTTTTCCACTTATTATGTGCGTGGTGTCATCTTCGCTAATGTTCAATTGAGGTTGTGAGAGGGATTATAGTTGGCTTATTCATAATCATAGGGGGAAAGCGTTACCTCATTTAATTGAATATGATGTTAGCTGTAGGTATTTAATAGATTCCCTTCATCACACTAAGAAAAGTTCATTATATTGCTTATTTGCTGAGTCATTTTATTATAAGTGAGCTATTCAAGATATTTGAGGTTTTTCATATATCTTTTTCTAAGTTATTGAGAGCTGGACTTGGTGAATGTTAGCTATTGCCCGGCTGGTATAATCTTCTTGTAAAATAAGTTGACTTTTGTTTTGACAGCCAGTTAAGTTACCTGATTATCTTCAGCCTTTCAAAGACTTGTTTTTGATGTTTGTTTTGGAGATATAGATTTTCCTTTTTGGTTAGTTTGGCTTTACTGTGAAGAAATAAATTTTCTACAGATTCTATTGAATTGCTTTGAATTTCAATATGTTTTCCTCAGTCTGCTTAGTTGGCACTAAAATCCCTACCATTCCTTTCTGACCTTCAGGTATTTCTGTGATTATAGCTCATCGGTTTTCATTGTCTGGCCTTGTGGAAATTCTCCTTCCCAGTGCTCAACCTAGTATTCAACAGAAGACTCAAAGTTACTTCATGCAAATTTCCTAAATGTGTTCCCAGCTTCACTTTATTTGGTGAGATCTGCAAATTCTAGCCAGCTCAGCCTCCCTCAACTATAATCTGTTTCCCAAACTCAGTGAGATCACAGTACCATTCATCTTCTTTCTTTGTGTTTGGATTTCCAGTCTGTGCTACAGAGTACAAATACTCCAGCTAGAAGGGTAGCAGCACTGTAGAACTTAATCCTACTCTCAGGAATCACTTGGAGTTTGGAAGAAACATGATATTGTGCCTGATGGGGAAAACAATTTAATTTCTAGGAAGTGGTCTTAGAGTTCAACTATTAATGTGTGATATTGTCATATGTATGTTTCTAATATCATGATGGAGGAATCATTAATATGGCATTATCTTTGATAGGAATTTAGGAAACAGAGATTCTTAGGATTTTGTAAATATTTAAAAAATCAATTTTTAAATTAGTTCTTAATTTCTATCAATCTTTTTACTCAAAATATGAATGTAAAATTTTGTAACAGCCATTCTTTTTAAAATGTCAGTCACATGCAAATTTGGTTTCCAAGAGGAAGAGTGAGAACCAGTGAAGATGGGGATGAAAGCTTTCATTTTTATTTTTCTTGTTATTATTACTCATTCCTAAAAGTCTTGCCTGCTTAGTCTTTATTTTCCTTCTTAACTTTCTTATAACCCTCAAGGGATGTTCACACTCATTTTATTTTTAACACCTTTGACAAACTCTAATTCTATGAAAAGAGAGAGATACAAGAGTTATGACCCTTAGTTCTAGAGTCTAAAATATAGTCTACTTGAAAGAACACACAACATACCTCAAGTGTTAGACTTTTTTTTTTTTAGGTTGGCTTTGTTTGATTTCCAGCCAAGTTCTTTAAGTGGATCAGAGAGAAGTCGAATTAATTGGTGCTTCTCTGAACAAAATAGCAGTGCCTATGGCTAGTTGCCCTTCCCAGATCATTGTGGCATTGAGCCTTATGATGCTATTATGTGAGTGTTCTCCGGCTGTGGCTGTCCTGGGTCATAACCTGATTTTGATAGCAACAATTACTGATCCTTCAAAAGTCAAGATTCAGACCTTATGTATTTTCTGACAATAATGTACTACTGAAGTAAAGCTTTAGGGAATGGTAGTGAAAGACTCTTCATTTCTAATAGTACACTTATAAGTTTGATATTTTGAAATACAATTGAAATAATAATTGCAAAACTGACGAGGTGGCTGTTAGAATGCATTTTTCATGTTTTACATTAAAATAAACAGAAAAAGCTGCCCGCAGTGGCTCACGCTTGTAATCCCAGCACTTTGGGAGGCCAAGGTGGGCAGATCACAAGGTCAGGAGTTCGAGACCAGCCTGACTAACATGGTGAAACCTTGTCTCTACTAAAAATATAAAAATTAGCCAGGTGTCCTTGTGTGTGTCTGTAGTCCCAGCTATTTGGGAGGCTGAGGCAGGAGAATCACTTGAACCTGGGAGGTAGAGGTTTCAGTGAGCTGAGATTGCACCACTGCACCCCACCCTGGGTGCCAGAGTGAGATTCTATTTCAAAAAAAAAAAGTTTGATTTTATATAGCAGGATGCCCTAGTCTGAATGTAAGACTAGGATAATTTGAACATTCACAAGACATTTTTATGGTTCCTTCATAACCAGTCCTCTAAAAGTCTTAACCATCCTTCAAAAGTTTGCTACCAAAATTCTAGATGCCTGTTGAGTTTATTGAGAGTGTGGTAGCAAGAGGAGGGAACAGAGGCCACATGTGCTCTACAAATTTCATTTTAGAGAGTGACTCAATTTTTCATGAAAATCGGCCTTTGGCACAACTGCCAATATTTTCTTAGATAAAAATGTCATAAGCTAACCAATTTTAAAACTGGGCAAAGTCTTGAATATGTTATTCTTCAAAGAAGATATACAAATAGTCAACAAGCATATAAAAATGTGGTTAATATCACTAATTGTAAGGTAAAGGCAAATCAAAAACACAAAGAAATGTCATCTCACACCCCTTAGGAGGGTCACTATCAAATTAACAGAAAGTAGCAAGTATTGGCAAGGATGCAGAGAAACTGGAACCCATGAGCATGACAGGTGGGAATGTAAAATGATACAGCCATGAAGGGAAACATAAAGGAGGTTCCTCAAAAAATTAATAGTAATATTAATATATGACCCAGCAATCCCACTTTTGTGTCTAAGAATTCAAAGCAAAATCTTGAAGAGATATTTGAAGACCCATGTACTTGCAGCATTATTCACAATAGCCAAGAGGTAGAAGCAACCAAACTGTTCACTGACCAATGACTGGATAAAGAAAATGTGGAATATACATGCAATGGAGAATCATGCAGACTTCAAAAGAAGCACATACTGCAACATGAGTAAACCTCAAGGACATTATGCTAAATGAAATAAGCCAGTCACAAAAGGACGATACTGTATGATTTCACTTACATGAAGTATTTAAAGTGGTTAAAAATTACAGAATTTGAAAGTAGAAAGGCAGTTGCCAAAGTCTGAGAGAAGAGGGAAAGGTGAATGAGTGTTTAGTGGTTTCCGTTTTGCAAGATACATAGTTCTATGGCTCTGTTGCACAACAATGTTAATATATTTCACTACTAAACTGTATATTTAAAAATGGTTAAGCTCATAAATTTAAAGTAATGTATTTTCATCATAATAGAAAATAACAGGCTTGTATGGTATATAATAACTGAAATTAGGAGAAATTTTGAGTTTTTGAAAATAACTACACCATCAATAATAATATACCATTTTTTTGCCTTTCTTTTTAATTGCTTGTACAAGCTGAGATCATATTTTGGACAATAAATAGAGTAAGTTTGTACTCTAAAGTTGATTTAAAAATTTTTTACTTGCCATGGTACCCAGAGTATTTCATCTTCACCCTCTTTCTTCTTTTTTTCTTTTTTTAAATTTGTATGGCAAACAGTCTTGACTAAGTCACTCACTTTTCAACTCCTCTATCTCTGACTTTGGTCATCCTTATTTCTTTCCTTGATGGATATTTTCCTGCCTCACTTCACCTACTACTGTCCACACTGGTAGAACAGAGAATAGTAAAAGTCACCATCCTAGAGATAAAAACTTTTTCTTCTCACCTCATTCTTTCACACTTCTATTGGATTTAATAATTATATATAGATAGATTCTCAATTTAATTAAAATATATTAAATTCTGCAATATACTGGGTGCTGCACATGATACCTTGTAATTAGAGATAAGTAAAAATTAGTCTTTGCTTTTGAGCAGAGGTAGAATCCCCTAGTTGACTAGATAATTATAGTATCATGTGTAAATATTATGAATGATAGAAGCATATTCTGCTAAAAAAGGTAATTTAACTTAGGTTTATCTTGAAGAAAGACAGGGAAAACACTGAACAGGGGATAACCCTTGATGCACAGGTCTCATGTATCATTCATTCTTGGTTGAAGAAGAAAGCCATTGAAATGCATACTATAAATAATGTCTAAACTCTTAAACCCATCTTTCCATCTGGCATCAAGTTACTTTCTCACATCCTGTCCTCCCCCATGTTAGAATTCTATAAATTTGCCTACATGAGCCTGATACTTTCTTATAACCCTAATTTTGTGTATAACATTTCTTCCACTTAGAATATTTATTCTGTGTCTTTATGTCCAAATTCTACTCCTCTTTAAGGTACAAGTTCACATCATCCAGAAAATGTACTGCAGACTGACCTTCAAATTACACATTGCAGGAAGTCATACTTCAGCCTGTGCCTCCTTTTGACTTTTTTTTTTTTTTTTTTTTTTTTATAGACAGAGTCTCATTCCGTCACCAGGTGCCAGGCTGGAGTGCAGTGGCACGACCTCGGCTCACTGCAACCTCCGCCTCCCAGGTTCAAGCAATTCTCCTGCCTCAGCCTCCCCAGTAGCTGGGACTACAGGCGCGTGCCACCACGACCAGCTAATTTTTTTGTATTTTTAGTAGAGACTGGGTTTCACCATGTTGGCCAGGATAGTCTTGATCTCTTGATCTCATGATCCACCCACCTCGGCCTCCCAAAATTCTGAGATTACAGGCGTGAGCCACCGCGCCCGGCCTCTTTTTGACTTTTTATTGTGCTTACCTTTTGATGAAAATTCCCTATAACAATTATTTGACTATTTCAGGGTCATAAGCCCTTTCTCCTTGGATTTAAGTGGGAAAAAAAGCTTCTTTTATATTAAAATCTGTCTTAATTTTAATAGTATTATCAATAATGTTAATTTGCTCCAGGATAAAACATAAATAAATAAGTCGTTACAAATTGCAGTCCACTTGAGGGCAAAGTTATTGTTTTATTCATTTTGTAACTTCCAGTTTCCTCACCAAGTAGCTTTTATTATGTTGTAGCATTTTAATGAGAAGATGATGTTTTCTCTCCATACACCTATCTCCTGCAGACTTTTTTTGTTTTGTTTTGTTTTGTTGTGTTTTGTTTTTTTGAGACTGAATTTCACTCTGTTGCTCAAGCTGGAGTGCCATGGCATGGTCTTGGCTCACTGCAACCTCTGCCTCCCAGTTCAAGTGATTCTTTTGCCTCAGCCTCCCAAGTAGCTGGGATTACAGGTGTGTGCCACCATGCCCAGCTCATTTTTTAGTAGAAATGGGGTTTCACCATGTTAGCCAGGCTGGTCACAAACTGCTGATCTCAGGTGATCCACCTGTCTTGACCTCCCAAAGTGCTGGGATTACAGGTGTGAGTCACTGCACCTGGCCCAGACTTTTTTTTTTTTTTTTTAACAATTGCTATACTGCTAAACAAGCATTCATTGAATACTTAATCAATTTATCAAACTTTGAATTTTTTGAATAGTATCATTCTGAGGAATATATTTTTATTTCATTTCTTTAATACTTTGCTCTCAGCTTTGTTACTACTCTGATCACTGATTTTCATGATTAAATACTATTCTATCCCATACTGTAAGTATAACTTTAAATATTTTGCTTTATACCATCAGTCCTTATACAAAAGTGGGAAATTTAAATACATGAGATCTGAAATAAAAGGCTTAAGAATTAAGAAATACATTTCTTCAGTGTGCCAGCAAGAAGAATATACAAATTCATGTCACTCCTCGACCCCATCATCATTTCATCTTCAGCAGCTGACTCACACTACTTCATATAAGAACACTTGATTGTGAGCTTCTTAATCAGCTTTATATTTCCTCATTTGCTTTTCTTTTGATCTTCTTTTTTATTTTTAATGAATCTGAGAAAAACTGTTTGATTTTCTGCCTCCAAAACACTTTCTTTGTACTTCTTAAAAACTCTGTCTTTAAATTTTCTTCCAGGTTAGCAACTTTCTTTTAGAACTATGTGTCGGCTCAAGATACCTCCATCTTAAAAAGAAAAACTAAACCAGCCAAATGGTTTACAATTACCCCTGATATACTATCTCACTTCTCTTTATTAATATCTTAAAGAAACGTTAAATTTTGCCATGTTCTTCTTCCCCATTGTATTTGCTAGTTAAATAATTTCAGTCTCCTTTCTTGTCAGCTACACTAGTGAACCTTCTCACACCAAAACCACTAATGACTTCTAATTGCCAGACTTTTGGAATCCTATTCAATTTAAAAGTATATTCTATTCTATTAAAACTATATTGTTGGACATTGTTGTTTACCTGCATTTCTTAATTTTATTTTATGTTTAATGACAAAACTGTCTCCCTTTATCCCTCTATTTTTTTTTTTTTTTGAAATGGAGTCTCATTCTATTGCCCGGCTGGAGTGTAATGGTGCAATCTTGGCTCACTGCAACCTCCGCCTCCCAGGTTCAAGTGATTCTCCTGCCTCAGCCTCCTAAGTAGCTGGGACTACAGTCATGCACCACCATGCCCAGCTATTTTTTTTTTTATTTCCGCCTCCCAGGTTCAAGTGATTCTCCTGCCTCAGCCTCTTAAGTAGCTGGAACTACAGTCATGCACCACCATGCCCAGCTAATTTTTTTTTTATTTCCGCCTCCCAGGTTCAAGCGATTCTCCTGCCTCAGCCTCCTAAGTAGCTGAGACTACAGTCATGCATCACCATGCCCAGCTAAGTTTTTTTTTATTTTTAGTAGAGACAGGGTTTCACCATGTTGGCCAGGATGATCTCAATCTCTTGACCTCATGATCCACCTTCCTTGGGCTCCCAAAGTGCTGGGATTACAGGTGTGAACCACTTCACCTGGCATGCCTCCCCTTTTTCTTCTGTACCTGCCATTCATATGTTTTATTTTGTTTCTTACTGTTAACTTTGACAGAGCAAATCTCTAAAAAATAGACTTTAGTAATGATAATAGAAATGCATACAGTGAGATGCTTGCCTTTGTTTGATCAGTCTTGACAAGAAGAATTATGAGTGCTTAATGGCATGTATTACAGAATCAAATTGTTAAATATTTCACAGTATGTGACTTTGAGCAAATAGAACTTTCTCTTCCTCAAATTTCATCATCATCATTATCATCATCATATTCACCTCATAGAGCTATTGTGAGAATTACAAAATAAAACATGTAAATGTGTTCAGAACAATAGTAGAAACAAGGTAAACATTCAGTACATTTTGGTTATTATTAATTGTCATATATGCAAAGTGGAATGGAAGACAAATTAATGTATATATACAATAATAATAATTTCAAATTTAGAGTAGGTTATTACTTCAGTTCTCTTTATATAGGGAAATTTGCTCAAATTATTTTCTATTTTAGATAAGCAGATGTTTTAGATAATCTTCCAGATGAAGGCATTTATTTTAGAGAAGATGAAACTGAGGTAAAAAGAGTAAAAATGTCATGTCTAGGTCTTATAAATAGTTCTGGGATTTTTCTATGTGTAGCATCCTGCTACCAAAGTTGTACAGGTCTGCAGCAACCTCAATTCTTGCCTCCTCTGAAGAAAGATTTTGACTGAGGTACATAAAGCTGAAGGCAAGTTTTAGAGCAGGAATGAAAGTTTATTAAAAAGCTTTAGAGCAGGAACAGAAGTAATGAAAGAGCACTTGGAAGAGGGCCAAGTGGGACACTTGAGAGATCAAGTGTGCAACTTGACCTTCTGACTTGGGTTTTTATACGTTGGCATACTTGCAGGATCTTAAGTCCTTTATCCTCTGATTCTTCCCTTGCGGTGGGCTGTCTGCATGCGCATACTAGTGCTTGGGAGGGGCGCATACACAGTGTGTTTACTGGAGTTGCACACATGCTAACTTGAGGCATTCTTCCCTTACCAGTTGAATGTTACTAGGATGTCATATACTTGTTAAACTCTGCCATTTTGTCTCTCAATGGGCATGCTTGAGCCCACTAGCCCAACTCCTGAGATCTTATCAGGAAACTGCTGATCAGCTTCAAAATTTCTTATCCATTGGGAGACTGCTTTTCCCTAGTGCTGGCTGCAACAAATTATTATTTTAGAAAGGCAGTTAACAACCACCTGACCATTACCTGATGGTTGTCTGGCATTCCTGGTACAAGGTTAGGGGCTGCCCTCTCATGCCCTGCTTATGCCTGACTAGCTACCTATTGTAACAGTTCCATGGAATAGAAAATGTATGCCATCTTGCTCATATTTAGATAATAATTTTAAAAAGTGAATTAATGAATACACTTAGAGTGTTATTATTTTGGGTCATTGTATCCCTCCTTGGTTATGCTTTAAAGAACTCTCTAACTTATATTTAACTTGTACTGCTACAGGAATTGTCAGGGACAGGAGGAGGAAGATTGAAGATGCTTTAATTTAACAAAATCAATTGAAAGTAAAGGACAAATATTTTGTAAAAATATTACAGTCTTTTATTTCTAGTTTTCATCTGTTTTCACATCCATTCCATAGTCATGTTTGTTAGAGGCATTAAAAAAATAAGAAGCAAATGGCCTCACTTGAGAGCTACTTTGTAAGCAGCCCTCATTCTTAGAAAATCATGAGGATCCATGACCATATTGCAAGGTTTGCATGCTGGTATGGTGGCTCCTGTAGATGCCATTGCTAGCCCAGACAATGCCAGTCAGTCATGACAAATTCCCTAGGCTAAATGATCACAAAATTGAAGAGAAGAAAGTGACTACAGTCTTTCTGTTTTTGCTGTTTATAGTTTCTAATGAAAATTTTTGCCTTAGCTTTTTCTGTTAGGAGAGTGCCATATTTAGGGCTAGGACTAGATGGCCTGCCTCTATCACAACTGGCAATTACCATTTTCTCTGTTGAGGTGAAATATTATTGAACCTAGCACCTGCTTATTTACCATGATATACCCTAAGAATACCGAAGTACTGTTAGTAAAATTATCTTAAAAGAAGTAAACTGCAGGAAAGAGAAAATAAAATATCTGGATCTTCAGTGTTGATTTTAATGCATAATCTGAATATTCCCAATAAAATTGTGTTATGTATTGTTGTAAGTTAGAATTTCTTGTTCTGTCTAGAGGGGCGGATGGATGGTGCAGTTATAACAGCACTCTATTTTTCTTAAAAAAAAAAAAAAAGGTTGGAGAGAGATCCAAGATGGCCGATCACTAGCAGCTCAGGATTGCAGCTCCCAGTAAAAGCGCAAAGAGCCAGTGGATGCCACACTTACCAATAAATTTTCGCTGCCCACAGACCAGGACATTCCCAGCGGAGGAGCCCCACAGGTCGCCAGCGCGACCCTTTGGGCTGGCGCGGCTTTTTTGCTGGCGCCTCGGCTCGGCGGCTCTTGGTGCGGAGTAAACGGGACTGAGTCTCCTTTTGGATGATGTTTGGAGCTCTGGGAAGTCAGAGCAGTCCATCCAGTTGATTGAAAAAGGGACTGAGAAACCAGACCGGAGACCCCCGGGCAGAAAAGCACCACGAATTTCAACGCTGCTGATTTAGCCAGCGTTGCGGGTCGCCACAGTGCCAATTACATAGATTCCGGAGCTGGGAATTGACAAGCTGGACGTCCACTCAGAGACCTAATCTGAAAGTTGGTAATTACAAAAATGACAGATGGATAAAACCATAAAGATGCCAAGAAGCCGCCATAAAAGAAATGAGAACACTCAAAATCGGAAGGTCTCTCCTTCTGCAGAGGACGCCAGTTCCTCATCAGTAACGGAACAAGGCTTGATGGAAAACAAATGTGAAGAATCATTAGAATTAGGCTTCAGAAGGTGGATAATAAGAAACTGTGAGCTAAAAGAATATGTTCTAAACCAATGCAAAGAAACTAATAACTTTGAAAAAAGGTTTGACGAAATGATAACGAGAATGGACAATTTAGAGAAGAACATAAATGAATTAATGGAGCTGAAAAACACAATACGAGAA